>PVJH01008828.1:0-82862 GCA_004026705.1 Nesogale talazaci | reverse complement strand
ATTTGAGGGTTACATATGGTTACAGAGTTATGTGAAAGTATAAAATTAACAAGGGGTGGTCTGTGGCAGTCATGTGCCTATGTTAATTTTATAATTGAAATGTAGGGGTAGAGTCTGGCCTGTTAATCAAGAGAAACCCATTGAGTAGCTGATGAGGCCTCTGAGTGGGCATGGCTTTCACCTGAGACTCCTGGGAAATGTCGCGGTATTTCTCTCGTGAAGATGAGAAGCTATCTTCCCCAGTTGTTGCGAGTTAGTTTCAGAGACAATCACGGAAAAGACAGGATGCAGTCTCTGAGAATTTGGAGGAGCCAGCGGAGAGACCCCATGGCTTTGCCCTGATGAAGACAGACCTCTGAAGCTGGAGTGGCATGCTGTTGATGGACCTGAGCCCTGGAAGCGAGGAGCCATGGGGAGACCCCTGTTGATGCCGGGACTCTGTAGGCACTGACCTGTGACTTCCTGAGTCGGAAGCAGACTTTATAGACTGACTTCAGGCATATGGGTTAATTTTGGACTTATGACTTTGCACTGGACTGGATTGGGATGCCTTCTTAGTGTCATATTTCTTTTGTATATAAAACCTTTCCTTATACCTCTATATGAGTCTCTGAAATTTGTTTCTCTAGCCTACCCGGACTAACACACACACTTTTGTAAATCTCCCTATCTATGCCTTGCTTCCTAGAGCCTGCCTCTGTCTCCTTTTGCCTCTTCCTACCCTGCAATGAATATCTCCCTTCTTCCAACTCTTAGTGCTTCTACTCCACTTGCTTGGGGTTGCTCTAATAGTCAAAGGATCTCTACCTTCTCCTAGATGCTGGTTCTGCTTCCCTAGTTGCTCCCTATTCATGAAGCAATCCACGCAACACACCCTTCTCCCCATTTCCTTCTTCCTCTCTTACATTCCAGGGACATCGACCCCAATACCTTCTCCCTATTGTAGAAACGAATTAACTAGGGAAACCATCATTTCCTAGTCTGAGCAATAAGAAAACCCATGGTTCAAGAAAGAAAAGAAAAGAGACAAAGATGAGAGAAAAGAAAAGAAAGAACAGCCTACAGAGGTCCACGTCTGTTTGCTAGTCCTCTTGAGTTCCTGAAGGAGCTCTCAGGGCTGTCCCTTCTCACCTGAAGTCCATTCTTGGGGCTCCTCAAGGACTCTGTGGCATGGCTTTACTCCAATTGCTGATCTGTTATGTTCCATTCCACTACTTTCTCACCACCGTGTGTCCCCATTACTGTACCCTGTCTCTTTATGCTCCACTTAGGGGACAGCATGTCTTGAACTATTTGTAGCTCCACAGTCCTTTCTGTGCCCCAGCAGTTCCATGCAGGGACCTCTTCTGCTGGGCTTGCTGTGCCCATATGGAGTCTAGGTTGATGACTCCTTTCTCTTGGAAATAAATTTTCTGTGTAAATTTTCCATAATATAAAATACACTACTTAATAAAGAGTGAAATTATAGAATATAAATATATGCACACTTTATATAGTGCAGAGAGGTTGAGGGTCACCTTCTGAATAGCAGTCACTTGCTAGTTTTCCTGATAAGAAATAAAACACTGCGTAGGCTGAGGCCCGGTGGCGTAGTGGTTTTGCATGGGACTACGGCCCACTGGGATGGAGGTTCAATTCCAGCTCCACAGGAGCAAAGGCTGGGCCTCCTACTCCCACCACCAGAGGGCAGTGACGCCTAAAAAAAAAATAAAAATAATAGAAAACTAAAAAAAAAAGAAAGAAAGAAAGCACTGCATACGGACAAAGTACACACAACTTCACAAAGTTTTATAAAGCCACCACAAAGTACATGGAGAAGATAGTTTCTTCTTGGAAATTTTATTACAAACATAATTTGGAAACAACAATATTAGTCACGAAGCTTGATGGGGTTACAATAAAATGCATGTAGCATTTAAGTATGTAAGTGTGAATATATTTACAGATAAAAGAGAGTGGCATAGAAAAAGAAGAAGGTCCTGATGCAGATGGGTTGACATAGTGCTTGTAACAATGAGTTCAAAGAATAGAAATGGTTGTAAGGATAGTGGAGGACTGGGCAGTATATCCTACTGTCAAATATTAGTTTACATGTGTCTGAACCACCTTGATGACAATTGACAACAACAATATAGAGAGAAGCACACATAGTCTTACACATGTATATATGTGTGTGTACATGCACTTATATCCATTTATATTATAAACCACATAAGGAGCAAAAAGGCAGATTATTCTTAGATATAAACAACTACCTTGGACGATTGCTTTTCAGGCATGAAAGATTTAGACCCACGGTACAGCTCATTTCATTGACATAATTTAGTTCATAACATCTATATTCCATATTGCAAAGTGGTAAGTAGTGCCTTGGGTCTAAAAGCTTTTTGGTTTCTAGTTAAAAACCAAAGACCCAGAGAAGAAAGCAGTTTGAAGGACTTTTTCTGGTGACTATCATTGAGTTGATTCTGACCCATAGGGGTCTTACACACAACAGAATGCAACCCTGCCCTGTCCTTCACCATGTGTGTCCCTATGTGGTTTATTATAGGGATGGGAATAAGTTTGTATAATTGAACCTATTGTCACCGGCATTGTGTCAGTCCAACTCACTGAAGACCATCTTTCTAGTCTTCTATCTTACCAAGCATGATATCCTTCTTCAGGGATGGATCTCTCCTGAAAACATGTCCAAGGTATGTAAGAGAAAGTATATCAAGATTATACATCAATGGGTACCATATCCCAATCTACCTAGAGACCAGAAGAAGGAGATATTGGAAAGGTACCATTACCAATAGTTCTGTTCCAGGCCATAGTATATAGTCTTAGATAATAGGAAAAAAATTTGGACTATAGCACTACATTTTAAACCTTCTGGTTTACTAGACCAGTTGGGAATAGAAAATCCCTGAGTTTAAAGCCCTAAGAAAATTTCAAAACTTAAATCAAAGTAATCACTTAAATTCATCTATTAGCTAAATGTCGTATTGAATCATAACATTAAGATAAATGAGTTTCTTTAAAATAATAATTGGAGGATACCAAGTGGTGAAAAATAATTGTAGAAGATGATGTGATCAAACATTACTTTAAGGTAAAAATGTGAATATAAGGGATCAGGGAAATGAATCTATTGGAATGATGCAACCAAAACAAAGTGTATGAGAATAATGACACTATGAAAGCATGACTTCTGAAGAAATTGGTAAATGGAAAGTCTATTTTGCTGTGTAAGTGCTCATGTTAGATACAATGAAATATTTAAAGCAAACCGAGCACAACAAAACATCCATGATTTCTCATTATATTTTGCATATTCTCTTAACCAATTCTTAATGCTGAAGGCATCATAAAGACACACCATTCAATTGGGTCCATAGTTTTATTTGCTTTTTTCCCCCTTAACAATATTTATTCAAATATTTCCTGTCAATGGAACATGGGAAAGACACAGTGTATCACGTCCAGACCAAGGAAGCAAGGACGTACATTTGTTACTGCTATCCTCTGTGTTTTTTTTCCCACCTGGTTTAAAATATGGCACTATGGTAACATAGGAAGGCTTATATTAAAGATAGCGGAACTTCAAGACTAAAGAACCCTAGTTCTGTGAATCATCCCTTGGAAGACACTATTTGAACTGTTTTACATACTATTTTCACTGGTATTCCCTTTCATGACAAAGAACACATGAGAGAGCTGCAAGGTTTTTTTGTGATCTACACAATGAAGACCAATGGTGATGGATTGGATATCAGGAGTAGAAGAGTCAGTTATAAAGCAGACTAACGTGGTTCCTGAGGGGCCACTGAACTGATATTGAAATCGGGATCCAGAACAAGTGTAATAATATTAGGTCTGGAGAGGCACAGCATAACATTTTTCAGAATTTCTTTTTGGAATAAAAGCAGAGTGTTCAAAATAGTAGACATTTCTTGATAAAAAGGATTCATTTGGAAATGTTTGGTTATGCAAAGATAAATAGGTTTTGCATTGCAAACTTACTTAGCTCTTTTAATATGCTAATAGGCACAAGGGATTTTTCCAGCAAAGGGTGGAATACATAATTTGTTCCAAACTTATTAGACAACAAAAACTTTGAAATACAGTATTTCTGGGAAATAGCATCTTGGAAAATTCTATTTTGGAGGATGGATAGAGGTGGGGGATCATATTAGTTATTTTTCTTAAGGTTTTAGAATTCCTTATTTTTTCAACATGCAAGTGGAACTATGGTATTGTGTTATTTTATTGCATTTTGAAACACAACAGGAGTTGAGTAAGTGGCAATTGTTAAAAATTAATAGAAATACTATCAGTAACATTGCTGTGCTTTATCAAAATAAGAAATCAATGAAAGTTAATGAAAGCCTTTTTGGTTGTTTTGTGTGTATGTGCTTTTTAAGCACAAAGACAAAAAGTGCCACTAATGAATAGTGACATGCATCAACTTTTAATTTCATCCAATTCCAAAATGTTGGGGGAAAAAAATCTTAAGAGTGACGAACTATAGTGTGATAAAGTCATGCTGGCTAAAATGGAAGTAGAAAAGATACATAGCACTATTACTAACCATTTTAAAAATCACTCATATTAGGTGGACAATAACTAATTGGCTCATGTGAAAAATATAATCAATTGCATTAAGAATTGTAAATGAATATTGAAATTAAAAAATAAAGCAACTAGATTCTTTTATTGTCTGGTTATTCAATAGATACAAACTGGCAAAAAACCTTGAAGAGTGGAGTAGACTTGACACATAGAATTTTCAGTCCTACCATCTTCACAGAGGCAACTTGCTTTATTTTTCTGGAGCCAAGGATGGGTTTGATCGGCAAACGATTTGATAAGCAGGCTGATGCTAAACCAATTGTGGTAGTGACATAATCTGGGGATTATGTCATAATCATAATTTGAGGATTAAGAATGTAGGGATGGAGTCAAGCTGTCAATCTGGAAATAGCCAATGGGACCTCTGTGTGGGCACGGTCTTCTTCTGAGGGTTCTAGAAACTCGTGTTCCTTCCTTGGACTTGAGGGACACTCTCCTTCTTAGCACACTTCCTGAAAGACTCTCAGCTGACAAGACACATAGAACTGCACTAGATCCCTGGAGCCAGAGAAGCCACATGGAGTCCCCTCCCAGCACCTGGATCCACAAGACTTTTCACCCAATAGCCTGTAATCTTCCTGCATGTGGTGTCATTGCATATATTTTGTGAGTCTGAAGAGGACTTTATAGATTTGTATCGGACATATGGGCTAAAATTGGACTTATGAACTTGATCTAGACTGGGATCAGATGCTTTTTCAGTAGCCAATTGCTCTTGTATATAAGGTTATTTCTTATACATATGTGAATAACTATGAATTTGTTTCTCTAGACTATCCAGACTAACATATCAATGCACCATCAGGGATCCTTGACAATTATTATTGATATTATAACTAATCACAAAATATCACTAGATCTTCTGATCCTTTAGTTATACATTCCATTTCTCTTCTAAGACCCCTGGTGGACTATTGGGGACTCACTGAGTTTCTAACGACAAGATTGGTATTTGGAGACTCCTAGTTTCTCCATGGGAGAAAGACAGAGATTTCTATACATACGGGTATTTCTTCCTGTTCCTAAAGGGTTTCTCTGAGTCCACCACTATTTGATGGCAGGACATTTCTTTTCTGGTTTGTTTCCTCTTCTAACACCTTTATTTGTTGTTATTATTGCTGTTACTAGGTGTCACTGGGTTGGTTCCAAAAAAATAAAACATCACTCTGTTCTGTGCCACCCTCACAAACAATCATGTTGGAACTATTGTTGAAATCACCCTGTCAATCCATGTTGTCCAAGACCTTTCTGTTTCCAACCTTCCCCACACCGAATGAGCTATGCAATATCAAAAATATCATACATGAAAAAAGCAAAACATCAATTGAAATAAAGAGCAAAAAAAAAAGACCCAAGTGGATATTATAAGACACTCAAACTTATAATAAAATGCAAAATCGCTAAAGCAAATGGATAAAATGATGAAGTAAAAGCTGAAAAGAGAATTAATTACAAAGGGCAGCTTGAATGGACACTGCAGATTATTACTGTGACATGTATGATAGCTTGGAGCTACAAATCCAAAATGAAGAATGTGCTTACCATATCTCAAGTTGAAAACATTAAGAAAAAAATTTAATTTGATTTGTGCTGGTGAAGGATTTCATAGGCCATATATTGCAAGAAATATTAAAAGAAGATGCAAGGAATACACAATCATTGAAACGAATTATTGGAGGATGTAAATTCAAGTTTCTAGAAGACATTAGAGATAAACAAGGCTTCAGTAATAAACAGACTACCAACTGAAATGTTTCAATAGACTATTAAAACATAGCACATAGTCACTTGTCTATGAGAAGAAAGTAAGAAGATAGCTATGTGGCCAAACTTATGAAAAGAGATCCATATTTGAACTTATTGAAAAGAACAATGAGGAATTGTTAAATTGTTAAATAAAATGTGGAAATTATCTATCATCACTAATACCAAATACAAGTAAAGCTCTGTGAAAAGAAATTCAAAGAGTGACTACTGTTCATTGCCAACTGCCAGGACTTCAAGCCTGGTTCTGAAGAGGAAAAAGTAAAAGGAAGTCCATTACTGGCATGGAGTGGATGGGTGATTAGTTATTTTTTATTTCTTATGCAAAGGCATTCGATTGTGTGAATAGCAACAAACTATGAATAACCTTGAGAAGAATTGGAATTCCAGAACACTTCACGATGCCCACACAGAACCTTTATCTAGACTCTGTGACATTCTTTCAGAGAAACAGGAAATCACGGCACATTTCAAACTCAACATGTTAATTCCATCTGTATTCTGAGGGTCAATTCCATCTGTATTCTGTAGTCTTAAAAAGTGGAATATATGAAGAACAGCATGCCATCAGAGTTAGAAGAAGGCATATTAAGAACCCTCAATATTCAGATGACACAACTTTGCTTACTGATATCTAAGATGACTTGGACCACTCGCTGATGAAAATCAGACTATAGTGAGGATCATAATTCAGTGTAAATAAAGATGAAATATTCAACACTGAAGCAACAGACAGCATCATAATACAGAAAAACTTAAAGCTTGCAGGATTCATTTGCTTATATTCACAAGCCAAAACATCAAATGAAATATTGAATTGGGCCAGTCTACTACTGCACAATGCTTCTTTGACATGTTGAAGAAAGGACATCCCTCTGAGGACTAAGTTTGCCTGACTGACCCAGGCAATGGCACTTTCGATTGCCTCATAGACATATTAAATTTCACCAAAGAATAAAGCAAGCCAAGGAGCACCAAGGAAGAATGGACACATTTGCATTATGTTTCTGCTATGAGCTGACTGAGGAACACAGCACAACAGTGTCTAACTTTCAATACAACAATATCATCGCGCTTCATTTTATACCTAGAATCAATTTTAGAATTAATCTTCCCATTTAGACTATAAGATCACAGTAGTTTGTCAACAAACATATTCCATTGTTGCCTCTAATGATCACCAACCCTACTACATGACTCTTACTAACCCTTAGTGTCCATTCCCAATAGGCAACTGTCTCGGTTTCATTTTTGTAACAAGTTCCGTCCTGGAACTGAAATTCTACTGTAGATTCATGGCAAATTTATAACCATAAAAATTCCAAGTCCCTTATGCAAGAAGAAACCAGATATCCTCTAGTCACAGACTCAAGCCCTGTCTCAAAGGATAGCAAGGAAACATATCTAGAGGCACATCCATCAAGAGCCAATGAAAACTAGCTTGTGAGTCTCCCATCACCTGAGCACTGCAATTTGCTTTTTTTTTTTTAGCCCATCAAATTCCAGGCTTCTAGTCAGGCCTGTTTTGGTAGACTTGCTCACTTTGGATATTTATTTTCTCAATGTTTTTGATGATTTAGGTCATAGGGAATCCAGTATACTCAGGAGTAAGATTTTACTATTCTAAAATACTTATTTGGTACCTCCCAATTCATTTCTAATTTTTTATGGTCATCTCAATCTTTCACCATTTTTCTTTTCTTTTTTTAAAAATACTTATGGCATATTTTGAACACATAAGATATTTACCATTTGAATTAGAGTAGAGAGACGACTACTAAGATGAAAACAAAGCCATGCAGGTAACAATCTTGGTAGTGAAGGAGTCTACAGCAAAACACACAGAGGTGAAACGCAATAGTGCTCCCATTTGGGTATGTTTTTGGATATGAGAATGTCCCAGGATGGAGTCCTGTTATCAGTGAAGGGTATGCACAGATAACTTATAGGGGTTTTACTGAATTGTATATTCTTTGACTCTATGGGCCTCTGTTGAAAAAGGAATATCGGTGCAACATGTGTAGCTCCCCAGAAGAAAAGTTTCCATATTCAAGTTTGGCCATAAGTGACAACAAAAACTGCAATGTGTTGCATTTGTCTTCAGATTGATTGAGCTGCTATTATCTAACTAATTATTTTACAAAAGTTTGGATACTTTGAAAGGGAAAGGAATCATTTAACAACTAAATTGCTTTCTTAAGTTGTACTTAATGGCATCTCACAGGGGGAAAAAAGGTATCATTAAAGGATCCCTTATAGTTTTTGAAGAAGTTAATAGGTTTCACTACACTGAAGTATCTAAATGCCATGGCCATAATGGCATATTTTAAAGTGGTTGTTTAATATACGTTCCTTCTCAATACAAACTGCAAATAAAAGTAAATTAGAAAGAATGCTTAAAAACAATGGATATCATAAAAGATGAAAAAGGGTAAAGCATGCCACTCTCCCTTTATTCTCCTCTTTGTTTCTGTCTATTCTTCTCCCCATTAAATCAGCCTCATGTTCCTCATATTAAGATAACTCAAAAAATAGAAAACAAAATACATTTGCTTTGGTAATTATCTGTCTTATATTCTTGTGCTAAAACTTGTAGCCCCAAATCCTCACAACTGAAACAATGGTCATCATGATGGACTAAGAAAGATTGAAATTTCTCGGCCTTCTTTTTGCTTGAATCTATAATAAATTCTCATAAAACAACAGCAACAATATACTAGGCTGGCTTGACTAGAAAAACAAATCCAATGACAGTCATATATGTGTAAGTAAGAGCTTTCTATCAGAGTGCAATTTTATATTGAGCAAACCTTCCAGCCTAATCCAACTCAAATCCATAGGCCTATGCTAGTCCATAAGTCTGATATGAGTCCACAATTCTCTCTCTAGACTCGCACAACTACTTGCAATGATGCAGAATACAGGATGACCACAGGCCAGTGAATGCAAAATCTTGAGGACCCAATGTCAGCAGAATCATCACAGGGTTCAAGCTGATCACAGCATGACTCCTCAGCAGGAAGGTGAAGACACAGGGAGGAGGTTCCCAGGAACTTCCTTATGAGAAAGTCACACCCACACAGAAGCACCATTAGGCTGTTACCTGATTGACAGGCTAGACTCCACCCCTCCACGTTTATACATTCAAGGGGCCTTGAAGTTATGTAAGAACCAGAAACAACATCAACAGCAAGCCCATTGACTACCATTGAGCTTATTCTGATTACAGTAATCAAGAAAGCAAAGGACAACGCATTTCACTTGACAGATCCACTGCCCAGAATATCTTTAAAGTGTTAATGAACATCAATGTCACTTTGAAGACTAAGTTGAACCTGAACTGAGGCATGATATTTTCCATTACCTTACATGTGTGTGAAATTTGAATAAGGAATGCTAAAGAATTGACACATTTTAAATATGGTCATGGTATGGAGTGACGGAAGCACACATAATTCTGAAGCACACATAATTCTGAAAGAAAGACAGACAGAAAACTCGAGAATTGGCAATGCCAAGACTTCTCCCAAATGCTGGATATGGTGCCAGGGAGGCAAGTCCCTGAACAAGGATCCCATGCTTAGTAAAGTAGAATATCAGTGTAAACAAGGAAAAGCATCAACCAGACAGATTACACAACAGGCTCAACCCTCACAGTGATTTCACAGATGAAGGAGGAATGGGCAGCATTTCATTCTGTGTGCATAAATTAGCTATGAATCAGAACTAATGGATCAACACCTAACCACCACAACAAAAATGTTACACCTGGGGGCTGAGCTCCGGTGGCATAGTGGTTTTCCACAGGACTGCAGCCCACTGGGATGGAGGTTCAATTCCAGCTCCACAGGAACAAAGGCTGGGCCTCCTACTCCCACCACCAGAGGGCAGTGATGCCAAAAAAAAATATTACATCTAGTTCGAAATTTCTAGCATCTTGAAAGTACTAGTACAAAATTAATTTATCTTCATAATTATCATT
This sequence comes from Nesogale talazaci, assembly GCA_004026705.1. Taxonomy (NCBI): domain Eukaryota; kingdom Metazoa; phylum Chordata; class Mammalia; order Afrosoricida; family Tenrecidae; genus Nesogale; species Nesogale talazaci. The sequence continues at coordinate 72,499 of PVJH01008828.1, read as the reverse complement.
ATAATTTTTATTGTATTGAAATCATCATCACACATAATGGTGACAAAGCAGTGCAAAATGAACAGTGAATGGAAAATTGGTATAACGCTTATGAAAATTCTTTATGAAATTTGTATTATTTTATTATTAGAATATATATGAATACATGTATTATTAAAATAGAAAAAATCTTAATAAGAACATTTCTAGAACACTGTCTCCATGAATAATTCTGAAAAATATAAAAAGCATTACACCCAGAAACATTTTAGCCTAATTATTTATAATGTGAACACATTTAAGGTAAATTAAATGGTCAACCGAATTAAAATGTTTAAGCAAATTACAGATAATATGCACAATAGAATATTATAAAACATTTAAACTTAATGCCATTGAAATAGCTGCCTTAAATTTCATTATAAGCATTTCTCTCAATAAGGAAAATATCAGGACAAGTATTTTACATTAGGCATAATTATTATTATAAAATAATCTAAAAATTAATCAAAATAGATGTCAACATTGTATAATTTAAACTGTAGTAATGCTCTTCTTATTTACTAACCTGTTGCTTTATTTCAACTTTATAGATATTGCTTAATGACTATAAATTGATTTTCTTAATGAAATTAAAGCAAAAATTTATTTGCATAGCTATTTTGGTTATCTTGTAGGCCAATGTATTTTATTTAAACCAAATTTACTTACTAGGATGGGAATAGCTCATTGGAAAGAAGAATACTAAACATCATAGAGAAAACACAGATGCTTAAAAAGTCATTCTATCCTTACAGATTAGTAACCATCAAAAGAAGGCAGATGTGAATACAGTGGTATACACTGGGAGTTCCTAGGTTGTAAATGAGATATGTTCCTAACTCTGTCTTTAAATCTTCAAGTGAAATTTTTGTGTCATACAAATTAGGTTCATAGATAGTGCATATATATTTAAAGGATTAGTTTTAAGGTAGTAGATGGATATTGGACCTCCACTCAAGTACTCCCTCAGTGCAAGAACACTTTGTTCTATTAAACTGGGATTCCATGATGTCACCTTCCCGACAAGATCACTGCAGACAAAGCGAGTGCATAAGCAACTGTGGTGAAGAAAACTGATGGTGCCTGGCTATCAAAAGATATAGCATCTGGATCTTAAAGACTTGAAGGTAAACAAATGACCATCTAACTGAGAAGCAACAAAACCCACTTGGATGAAGCACACTACCCCATGTGATCTGATCATGAGATGGGATCAGGTATCAGGCATCAAAGAACAACAACAAAAATAAATCATATCATTGTGAATGAGGGGCAGTACAGAGCGGAGGCCCAAAGCCCATCTGGTAGGCAACAGAACATCCCTCACAGAAGGGTTATGGGGAGGAGATGAGCCAGTCAGGGTGAAGTATAGCAACGATGAAAGGTACAACTTTGCTCTAGTCCTTTAATGTTTCCTCTCCCACCCCAGACACCCCTCATGATTCCATTCTATCTTTCAATTTTGGTTAAAACCAGAAGATGTATGCCAGTACAGATCAGAACTTGAAACACAGAAAATCCAGGACTGATGAGTCCCTCGGAACAAATAATAAGAGTAGAGATACCAGAAGAGGAAGGTGAAGGAGAAAGAGGAACCAAACACAAGGATCTACATATAAAACCCACTCCCTGGTTGGTGGACAACAGAAATGAGGGTGAAGGGAGACATCAAACTGCATAAGACATGAAAAAAAATCTATAAATTATCAAGGGGATGGGAGGGAAGGAGGTTAGAGGAGGGAGGGGGCAATTAGGAGTTGATACCAATGACTCAAGTAGAAAAAATATGTTTTGAGAACAATGATGGCAACAAATGTACAAATGTGTTTGACAGAATGTATGGATGTATGGATTGTAGTAAGAGTGGTATGACCCCACAATAACATGATTTAAAACAAAACAACTCAATTCCACTGAGTTATTCTTCACTCATAGCAACTGTGTGAGACACAGATTAGCTCTACTGCTTATTTCTGAGGCTGTAACTTTATGAGAGCAAGAATCCTCAACTTTAACTCCATTGAATGACTAGTGGGTTTGAACTACTAACCTGAGGTTAGCAGCCCAAACTGCAACCTATTACTTCACCAGGAGTCCTGCATAGGGTATTTCTTTAGCCTCACTTTAGTGGACGAGGAGGCCTTGCAACCTAGTGAGTTATGTGTTCTGCTGTGAATCCCAAAATCAGCAGTTTGAAACCATCAGCCATTCTGCAAGGAAAAGATTAGGCTTTCTACTCATGGATTTATATGCTGAGAAATCCAAAGCATTTCTATTTTACCCTATAGGGTCCAGAATTGACTTTATGGCTGTGTGTATTTTCGGTTTTTAATTTGTTTATTTTAGTAAAGAAAAAGCCCAAAGCCCTTACAAGGATTTATACTGCACAAGGATCTAGTAGATGTGCTTGTGATGAAAAGGAATGTTTCCAATAGGGATTTATCAAGTGTTTGAAAATAAAGGTAGAGTTAGATGACATTAAAACATGGCTTTGAAATGGTTGACCATGGTTCAGTCATGGATGAGAAGCAGATAGTAACCACTGGGACAGAGTAGAATTCTGAAAATCAGAGTTAAGCAATTGGTAAGTGGGGTAGAACAAGCTTGATGCTGCATCCCCAGGACGGCCTGTTTTATAGAATGATCAGCTTGCAATTGTATGGAAACCAAGCTGATATGTTTAAACCAGCTTCTTTGACGGTACCACCAGGGTTACTCTTTGTAACCTATCTTTTTAATCAATGTCAAAGAAGATATTTTCTAAGAACTTGATTCAAGAACGGAGATGATTATTAAATTTGATATTTGCACAATGCTGCTGTTGTCAGGTGCCATATATTTGTTACAATTCACAAAATAGAAGAAAACATTGCCTGGTTTTGCACAATTCTCACAGCAGTTGGTATGTTGAAGTCCCTTGTTGGAGTACTGTGTCAATCCATTGCATTGAGTCTCTTCCTCTTTTTCATTGTCTCTGTACTTCAACAAGCATGATACGCTTCTCCAGGGACTCATTCTCTCCTGCTAATATTCGACATACATAGGATGAAGTCTTGCCATCTTTCTTCTAAGGAACATTAGCCGTGCTTCTGACAAATTTGCACAACAGGGCACAATTTCCACAGATAGGACTTGGAGAAAAAAGTTCCAGAGTAAAAGTATCCACAGAGTAAGATAATTCACAGGAAAAAAAGTATTACACCAAAAGCAAACAGAATATACTATTTAGATTGGTAGAATTCTAAGGCTTGACATCAAATGAGGTTCTAATCTACTCAAAATCACCTTATTAGTTAGGCCAACCAGGCTCACTTCCAAAAATCACTGCAAATCCTTTGGATCAAAGTCCTGCTATTAGACCAGGTCTCCATGAATCAGGGTCAACTTAACAACAGGTGATATTAAGCTTAAAGTGAGCTAGAGATACTTTGTATCTATGCTAGAGGCTCTCTTTATCTCCATGAACAATACTTTTAGGAACACTTTGTGAGTACATGGAATGGCCAAAGAGGAGAATAAGAGGCATTTAAAACATCATCCTTGGGTAAGGCGTACACATTTTACTCTTAACTCTAACCTTTACGTCTTTTGCACACAGATGAACTTATTAACTATTCAAACCACTCAGTGATTCACACCAGCCAACAGAAAATCATATGCTTTACTTATTACCCAGCCTCTTTCTGTAAGAGATATTGCCTTCATGAGGACAAATATTTGTATCTTTTTTTTTGTTATTGCTGCATCTTTGGTGCCTAGAAAAAGGTCCATGATTGCAGAATATGCTCAATAAATATTTGCTGATTATTCATCAATTAAATCCTTTGACAAATCCAGATATTTATTCTCTCCTCATTAGATGTATAGTTTTAATATAGAATGTACCATTGACTGCCAAATGTTCAAATAAATCCGTGTTGGAAAAAGCACAGCCAAAAGCTCTTGAGAAAAGGAGATGGCAAAACATGGTCTCATGTATTTTAGATATGTTATCAGGAGAGACCAGCCCCTGGAAAAATAATAGCAAGTTTGATAAATTAAAAGTATTTTAAAAGAGAAAGGACCTAAACATGGTGAACTGACACAGTGATTACAACAATGGATTCAAGCATAATAATTATAAGGATGGCACAGGACCAGGAATTGTTTACTTCTCCTGTGCTTAAGGTTGAATCAAAACTCACTATACAGCACCTAACAGCAACGACAACTATTTCTATGCTTTACATTTTTATGTATTTTGTTTTACTTTGCTTTTCACTTGAATAAAAGCACTTTTATGTTGAGCTCTCAGTTCCACAAATAATTGTGAGTAATCTTCATCATCTCCTCATGTTTCTTTTCATTGACCTGTTAGTTTTATGTTAGACATCTCTGAGGTTACAAGCGGTCTCACTCATTACTTAGCCATTTAATAATGTGATAGCCAATGAAAAGAAGACCAAATGATTGTCAGATCCAGTTGGGTATCTGACTTTACACACATCAGAAATTTAGTTTATCATCAATGTTTCCATAAATGAAATACTGACAGCAATGGCCAGAGGTGCGGCTCTGGATTTCTGTGTCCCTTTGTCTCTTTACAAGGTCATGGATGATTGTGCTTTGCATCACTTCTCAGGGGACAAGAAGGCACATGCATGCTTAATCCCACTCCAGGGTCCTTCCCCACCTAGGGATCATGATTGCTTCAGAGAAAGGAGTCGTGGGGGCATGGTGGTGACCAGTTGCCTGCTATCACTATGTCTTCACTTGATGACTACTAGCCACTCCTTAGGAGACAGAAGGAGCTCTCTATTCTTTTACTGAGTTTGGTAGGTTGAAAGTTCACAGAGACAGTTCCAGTGACAGGAAGCAAATAATTTAACATGCAATTCATAGGCATAATAACCATTTGTGATATAAAAAAGATATCCTAAAAGGTGGTTTATTATTTCATATAGTTAATACTCAAATAAAAACAACAAATGAGGTACTCAAAACTAGAACTTATTATAAGAGTTTTAAAATATTAATAAAAAAGTATTATATAATACCTGACATTAAAACTGTTATTTAAGATATCTCCGTAATGCTTTTTTGATGTCCTCACTTGAAATATTCTTCACTTTTATCCGAACATCACTGGTGGTATGGTTTACTCTTATTATTTTCACTGTAGGAATTAAGATTCCTTTGTTTTAGAGGTAGGCCATTTAGAAAACAATAACTGTGTTTGATAGATTGGGAATAGGTAGCCAATCTTGTTGGTTGCCAAGAAAAATCAAAACCTGCTCTCCATAACACTTCTATGGCATTTGTTGTCCTACCAATGCTTGCCAAACGATGAGGCCAGGACTATCATGTAATGGACATGCTTTGTGAATGAGCATCGGTCCTGGAAAATGCGCTAATAAAGTTGAGTCACTGAAAGAGACAAGAAAAGCATCTCATCTCTGAATATATTATGCTCATCCTTTTAAAAATCCTTTCTACTTCTAGCAATTGTTCTGACAATATTTTTAGCTCTTTGAACACTTTTGGGAATTACAAAATCTACTCATAATGTCTTGTCTACTCATAAAATCTACACATAACACAAAGCTGAAACAAATTGCACCTGCCCACCTTAGAACACTGATTATAAGTGTCATTTTAACAACAGGCTTGAACTCAAAAAAGAATTATGTGTAGGTTAAGCAGAATCTGTCCAAACTGCCTAATTTCCACAACTGTGCAGTTCTTATCTTCCCTTTAAGATCACTATGACTTGGAATCCACTTAATGGAATTGAAAGTCTGAATAGTAACAGAAGCTTCTTGGAAGAATTATCCTTTCCCATCGGTTTTCTATTTAGGACCATCATGAATAAGTTTTCAGATGGAAAACAAAACAAATAAGAAAGCTCAAGTGACACAGTTTAACAATTTTATGCTTAAGAGGAGCATTATTTTGCCATCATATTTTGTTTTAGATAAAAGTTTTAAAATTGTATGTCCATTCTCCCTCTTATTGAGGCTTTTAACCTGAATGTCTGGTTCCCAATGCTCTAGTTTTTAAGTAGCATAAGAAAGTGGCAGTGTTATTTCTAATGACTTGCAGTTGATCACAATTATAATATATCATCGTGGAGATTCTATAATATATGCTCTTTTGTTTAATATTGTCAGCATCAGAGAGATTATTGTGGAATGTACAATTATTTCATTTGTGACAAGAGAGACCATATATTTTGTTTTTAAATAAAATGTTAGCTTTTCAAAACCATTTCATTTGGAGCTAATGCAGGCACCATATCATTCAATAGTTCAAGTACATCAAGCAGTATTATACAACTGACTCTAAAAAATACAAATGATCTTTTATTTAATTTGCCAAAATGTTCAAGGAGATACATATGCAAGTGTGTTTGTCTACTATGTAAACTCTTACTACCTGACTTGAAATATTCTAGTCTCTGATTTATTTGGAAATGCTACATTAAATACTGAACTAGGCCTCTGATTATAATCAAATTTCTTCAAGTTACCTTGGTGATTTGAGTTTCAAAGAGAACTGTTGAAAAAATATGCATTTTTGATTTGCACGACAAATAAATTGCCAGTTTGAAGTATTGAAAGGATTTTCAGAAAAATTATCTCTATAATATATTTTCTATTTAAAAAATAAGTCCTAGTTTCTGTTCTGTTCAACAAATACTCTAACTGTTTATGCTACTCTAAACAACTTGTTTGCCATGAGGGACAAAGAAGGGTAAGAGATAGCACCTTTGATATGAAGCTCATAACTTGGTGTCTCCAGACTGGGCACATCATCTCAATGACCTTTTCTTCACGACGGTGTGTGTTCTGAAATGTAAATGCTTAATAGAACTGCAGCAACTATCTTATAATTATTCTCTCTTTTAGAAACTACCTTTTTTCTTCAGATTGAAATGATTGCATATTTGTTTGACTGTCCAGATTTCCTTGGGATTGCTTCCTCTATCAGTTCTCCATCTTTGCTGAATTAGGCTCTGGTCAGTATTTCTGTACACAGATTGCTCCATGGTGAGGAAGGAAGATACCAACAATTTTGTCCTTCTTAAAATTACACTCTCATCAAGGAAGAGAGGGCTAGAATACATGATTCCATGTCCTGGCTTGAAAGCTGGTTCTGACAGATAAATCATCCTGGCACAATTTGCCAAAGCTAGATTTAGAAAAAGGAGAGATTAACCTTCGTCAATAATTCATAGAGAGTTCATTCTAAACTGCAGCCCAGGGCTTTGGCATGATAAAGGCAGACATTTCAAATGTAATACATACCGGCGTAATTTTAGGATTAACTTGGTGTAGAGGATGAAAGAGAGGGAGAAATAGTTCAGTCTACCACCTAGCAAGCTATTAAACTAATTTCTTGGTAAATAGACTAGCTAGTAAATAAACAAAGGCAGGACTAAAATAAAGACATGGAGATGTGGTATGAATTAGAAAGAATGCATGCCATTTTAAACATGCTAAATTTGAGCTTTCAGAAGGTCATTTGAATAGCTATATTAAGAGAAGATTTATATTTAGAAGTGTCTAAAATGCAAAGAGGATGTAAAAGTTGAAGAAGAGTAAGTAGGCCTCATCTGTATTCAATCACCCATTATGTCAAAAGTTGATATAATGATTTTAAAAGAATACGTAGAAAGTGAACTATTATCATTTGTACTCATTTTACAAATGATGACTCTGAGACTTAGAAACTTTTAATAACTTGGCTGTACTCATGTAGAAAATTAAGACTAGAACTAAAATTCAGTGTTATTTTTCTACATCATTAAGCATTTCCTTCCATTGAGACCTGTTTCACCGAGCTGCTGCTGGGTAATGTTGACTTGTTGTGTTGTGCATTACTAGAGCTTGAAACTTCATTGGGACCTGCTTCACTATAGACCCATAACAATTGTGTTAGGCAGGGCTCTCTAGAGAAACAAAAGCAGAACACATAAGATTTTATATAGATAGACAGATGATAGATAGATAGATACATGATAGACAGACAGATAGATAGATGATAGACAGACAGATTTATATAGTAAGAAGGAATATAACAGAAAATCAGTCCACATGGCAGTACAGAAGACTCACTTCAATTCTCTTTTGTGCAACAGTCAATATGCTATAGGCCCTTCATCTTCGGCCAGCTTCTGGTCCAATGTTAAGGAAGCAAACAGTAGAATCTGGCCTCAAGTAAGGGAAGGAGAATTGGCCCCACAGGCAGCAGAAATAAGGGTAGGAAAGTGACAACCAGTAGCATAATCACATACCAAAGGGGATCCTGGTGGAACCTCATGCTCTAGAGATGCACAGCAAGGTTACATGATCCATGGGTTAGCTCAGCCCACAAGTAGTGCAGCACGTGGTTGAGGCAAAGGACTAGCTCAAGCAACACAATGCTGGTCCAATTACCAGGAAAAAAAGAGAGGAGACCAGCCTCAGAAAGCATTTTCCTCTGTCACCTCCTGTGTTAGTCTGTGTAGAATAGAGGAGCACATTTCATAGACATGCAGATAGATATAAGGAAAATGTTTATCTACAAGAGGATTGGGACATTGAGCCCAATCCAGTTCAAAGTCATAAGTCCGATATTAACCCATATGACGGAAATTAATCTATAAAGTCTCCTTCTGACTCTCGAAGTCACAGGCCAGTGGGTGCAGAATCCTGGAGCTGGCAGAGGTCTCCCCATGGCTCCTCACTCACAGGGCTCAGGTTCCATCAAGAGCAGAAGCAACTCATCGCTGCCAGAGGTCTCCATGTGGCCGCCCCAGCTTCAGAGGTCTGGCTCCATTTAGGCAAAGCCGTGTGGTCTCTGCCGGCTCCTCTAGCATCTTGGATGCTGCCATCTTGTCTTGTCTATGATTCATCATCTCTGAGACTAACTCCCAACAACTTGGGAGATAGTTTCTCATCTTCACGAGGGAAGTATCGCAAGACTTCCCAGATGTATCAGGAGAAAGCCATGCCCACACAGAGGCCTCATTGGCTAGTAAATAGCTATCTCCAGATTAACAGGCTAGACTCCACCCCTACATTTCAATCATAAAATTAACATAAGCACATGACTGCCACACCTCCTGTGGGAACAAGTCTGGCAAGCAGGGGGAATGAGGGCATTAGAGTCAACCAATTGTGCCCAGAAACTCCAGAGACCAGACTTGGTGGCACAGATCTACCTGTGTTACAGCTTTTGCAAGACTTCTATGTACTTCATGGATCAATCAGATAATTTCTTTCACATATGTCCTTGTTTCCAAATACATCCTTATAATGTCATGGGTTTTCAGCATGAAAATGATTGGCCCATACTGTGGGCTATGTAAATGAGGTGTTTTATGCTGAGTTATGTAAATGAGGTGTAGCTGTCTGAGCTAGCCCATCCAGTTGTCTTACAAGGCTATTTCATCCAATCACATTACAGGATCAACCACATAATCATATTATAGTACACTATCATCCAATCATACTACTGGATCTTACCATCCAATTACATTACAGGATTTTAGCCTGTTACTATAGGTAAGATAGAAGCATTCTGATAGGCGGTGTTTCAGAGGTTAAAGCAGAAAATTGTCAGATGCGTTTTTCCAGGCATCACGAAAGTACAGAATACCAGCAGCTTTAACTTGACTCAAGGCCGGAATATTCCAGAGCACTTGAAAGCATGCATTCCAGCTACCTAAGGGTGTGGAAACACAGAAGTTTCAAGACCATTCCAGGGGGCACAACAGCATCCTGCTCTTTCTATGCTTTTCTGTCAGATCCACTAGTCCTGGCAAGAATTCCCCCATAAGGTCCATCAAACTTTGACCAGACTGAATCCGACCACATGTCCCTACATAAACCTAGTTGGCACAATAACCTTAACTATCACAGCCCCTCCTTGCCAACTTGGCACATGTATACAATTCTTTAGCAATAATAATTTCCAGAAACTAGTGAAATTATGCTTATACCCAACATCATATACCTAAGATACATATAAATGAAAACATATTGAATCAATTTGAATTTGGTATATTGTACATGAAGAAGGAAAAGGCATTCAATTCCAATATAAAGAAATATCATAAACTTCACCTTTAAAATTGATCACATATTTCAGCTTTGGTTCCCTAGAGAACACTGCTTAACACACCAATTAAACAGTGCCATGCAATCAATTGCTTGTCACTACTTTGTGTGTAAAATTAATTCAGGTTCACTGGACTCAAAGAATTTACAGCTAGTGAGAAACACTGACAAAGATGGAGATCTAAAACCTACTTGCTAATAAGTCATTTTCAAAAAATTATGGTAATGCTTAGGGTGGAATGTTTTACCTGAGAAAAGACATAAATATTAACAAGGAAAAAGTTCTTTTCTTAATGAATTTATTTAGGAAAATGTGTGCCTGCTTTCAGATATGCAACTTATATAATTAATAAGTAAACCAAAATCACTAGTAAGAAGTCTCTTATTTAAATTTGTAATGGCTTTCCCCATTAATGAGTTTGTATAAAAACAAGATAAAGAGGATATATCTTCTAGGATAGGACATTTTCAAGAAAGATTAAATATTAAAATGGTGTTTTCAATTTTATTCATTATTATGCACTCAGGAGAAGAATATTGAAAGTGTCACGAATTGTTCAAAGGGCAAACTGGTTTGATTTGGAAGAAATTCAGACAGGATGCAGATTAGAGGAAAGGATGGCAAGATGTCTGATCGACATCATGCATATTGTCAGGAAAGACCATTCCCTGAAGAAGGACATCATGTTTGGTATATTAGAGGGGCAACAACAAAGAAGTTCCTTGAAGAGATGCATTGACGCTGAGGGGGCAACAATGGAAGCGTTCAAGCATAGTAAAAATGCTTGACACGGATTGGTCAGAACTGACTCAAAGACCCCTAGCAACAACAAATCACCATGTCAACGGATGATGGCATCCAAGTGTCAAATTCCTGCGTTTGGTTCTTAGTTCTATGACTCCTAACAACAACAGAAAGAGCAAAAATGGAACTGTGAAATTTATGCATGCTGGAATACAGCTGATATGCTTTTTTAAAACTTAATTTATTTTAAAAATATATATATTTTAAATTTTTAGATGAAACTTGCAGGCTTTTTGAGCTTTAGGCTTTACAAGTGTTTCATGCTTGCCACTTTTTGGTATTAATAGTAGATGTTTTAGTTTTTCATATCTGATATGATAGTTAGGTTTCAATTTTTGCAGTTTTTTCTATAGGACATTTACTAAACTAAGATAACCCCCTTGTTATCCTTATTGTGATGATGTTGCTCATGGGATGAGTCATGATTCTCCATTGACTCTGTGATAAAGTATGGTTTCTAGGTCTTACTGTGAGAGTGTCTACTTCATGAGCATGGAAATCCACATTATTTGAGTTATTTTCCTACAGACTGACTGATAAAGATCCAAGGCTATTTCTCTTAATATACCTTACACTGCAGCAAAAACCAAATTAAAATTCTCACAACTAAGCCAGTAAGCAGCATCAATCATACCGCTTGTTGTGACTGACCTATGGAATTACAGGATGTATGAATTAACCCCAATTAACAATTAATGTTTAAATAGTGAGCAATGTGCCACTTTGGGGCAATCTGCTGAAAAAATAAAGTGCTACAAAGCAGGTGTACAACTTTAAGGTACGTGGTGTACCTGACTCAATCCATGACATTTTCAATCACATTATATGAGTGAGAAACTTGGGCAAAGAATAAAGAAAGAAAGATTCAGAAGAATTGATGCATTTATATATTATGCTATACTATACTGTACTATATTATATTATCCTGTAGGAAAAGTATTGGTTATACTATGGAATTTCAGGACAAAAAGAAATGAGTCTTAGAAGAAATTTATACAGAGTTTTCTTTATCAATAAAAGAGTCTGATATATATTATTCAGATGGAGCAGTCTTGGTAGAGGGTGGAGGATATCATTCTTGTTAGAGTAGAGAGTCAGTGAGAAAGAGGAATGCCCACCATGAGATGGATTGACACAGTGACTACAATAGTGGCCTTAACAATAGCAATAGTTTTTTAGAAGGACAGAGAGTTCAGGAATGTTTTTCATTGATTTACATAGGATTGCTATAATTCTGAACCAACTCAATGGCTTCGAGAAATCAGCTATATGATAGTACCCCTACTTTGAAATTTCCCCCCAAATTCCCCTCAGATCTTAATGGTGGATGCTGTGTAAGAACTTGGAAAGGTAAGGTTAAGGCCCAACATGGTATATTTCTTTTAACAACTCCCAGTACTACGTATGAAACTTGTATTACAGAGGAAACAAAGTCTACAAGTCATCACTCCCGAAGAGGAAGCCGAGAAGCCATGGTTACAAGACAAAAGAACTCTTCAGTTAGATGTGACCCAGGGAATTGCCAGGGGCTATCGCTTCAAGTCTGGACAGTATTGAGTTCAAAAAAGGAGACAGACTGGAAGAATTACAAAGGAAAAAATTGCAAGAGAAAACCAGTCTGCTCTAAGTATTGCTCAAGGGAAAGTGGATCTTACATCATGATGCTAGAGCTGGTCCACTTCTAAAAACTGTAGATATCCTTTCCCTATGTGAATTCTCTGCTTGGTGTTAAGGACCCAGTACTTTGAACTAGTGGAATTAATGCAATTTATTCATTTTATCATTTAGTGTTAGTTTGGGTAGACTGTAGACACAAATTCATAAGCATGCTTATGTGTATAAGAATAAGCTCTATATACAAGAGCAATTGAATAGGAAGAAAACATATCAGGTCAGTCGAGATCAAGTCCATAAATCTGATAATAGCCCATGTTTTTGATACCAATCTACAAATTCCCCTTCAGGCTCATGTAACACGTGATAATGCCAAAAGCAGGAAGATCAAAGACTAGTGGGTGGCAAGTCTTGTGCACCCAGTAGTACTGGAAGCATCTCAACACTGGCAGGGCTCTCAAAGAAACTTCTTCAGACCCAGGGCTCTAGTGCAGCTACAGGTGTCTTATTCACAGGAATGTCTCCCAGGGACTGAGTGTGTGCCTGGCCTCCAGCAAACTTTTTTATTTCTTAATATTTTTATTGGGGGCTCATACAACTCCTCATAACCTATACATATAGCTATTATGACAAGCACATTTGTAAATTTGTTGCCATCATTATTCTCAATGAGCCATTCTCCTCATTTTTTCTCCTGAGGTGCCAACTTCTCATGTTTTCCCTCCCTCCATCCTCCACTCTTCCTCACAAATTCTTGATAATTTATAAATTATTATATGATATCATGTCTTACACCATCTGATGTCTCCCTTCACTGCTATTAAGTTATCAGTCCCCCAGGAAGGGAGTTATATGTAGATCATTGTAATCAAACCCCCTCCCCCCTTTCTCTCCCAGCTTCTCCTTCCCCTCCTAGTATTTCTAATCTCATTATTGGTCCTGAGGATTTGATCTGTGCTGAATTTCCTGTGTTTCCAGCTTTTTTCTGTACATGTGAACATGCTCTTATCTACCCAGGTTTATAAGGTAGAATTGAGATCATGATATCGGGGGAGGGGAGGGCGCGGAGAGGAAGCATTAAAAAATTAGAGTCATGTTTTATGTTTCATCATAGCTACACTGCACCCTGTTGGGCTAATCTCCTCCCCGCAATACTTCTGTAAGGGGATGTCCAGATTCCTATAGAAGGGTTTTGGGTCCCCATTCTGCACCCCTCTCATTCACAAGGGTATGATATCTTGTTGTTTGATGCCTGATACCTGATCCTTTTGATACCTCATTATCACACAGACTGGTGTGCTTCTTCCATATGGGCTTTGTTGCTTCTCAGCTAGATGGCCAGTTGTATACCTTCAAGCCTTTAAGACCCAGATGCTATAGCTTTTGATAGCCAGACACCATCAGTTTTCTTCAACACATTTGCTTATGCACCCGCTTTGTGATCTTGTTGTGAAGGTGAGCATCATGGAATTCTAGTTTAATAGAACAGAGAGTTCTTGCATTGAGGGAGTACTTGAGTGGAGGCACAATCATAAGTTTTAAAGGGATATCTATATCCTTATACGTAAAATTCCCAGAACATATCAGCAATCGTAGCAATATTGAGAACTCATTATTTTCAATGATATTATCATAGCTGAACTATCACTACTATTAATAATAACAGTTGTAGACATAATCTGTTGTCAATTTGAGAGTATTAAGAGTGGAGGAATGAAGTTTATTTTGTCAATCAGGTTGTAGCTTGATGATCTCATTTGGAGGCACTAAGGAGATAAATAGCTCACTGGAGGTGGGACACACATACACTCAGTGTAAGACTCTCCTGTTAAGAAGACACATACAGCGACCCTAGAACCCTGGAGTCAAAGGAACCTCAGGGAGACTCCAGCCAGTGTTGAGATGCTTCCACTTCTACTAGATCCACAAAACTTCCCACCCACTGTTCTGTGACATTCCTGAAATTGGTGCCATTGCATGTGTTGCATGAGTATAAAGAGGAATTTATAAATGGGTCTCAGACACATAGGCTAATATTGGATTTATGGACTTGATCTTGATAAGGTTGGAAAGTTTTCTCAATTGCTCATATATATGACACTCTCATACACATATGTGTTACTATGAATTTGTTTCTCTAGTCTACCAAGACTAACACATTATGCTACATTGGGAGTGGGGTACTAGGGAAACAAATCATAAAGATGGAGAGTGGATGTTTGTTCCATCGCTGCCTCACAGTAGGCTTTCTTCTTTGGCTAGCCCGATGTTAGATATGGCCATGCCATATTGTTTTCTGGAAAGATCAGAATTTAAAGCTTTGATTCTTTAATCGACTATTGTCTTAGGTTATGCCTGTGTGAAATGATGAAAATTACTGTTGTTAATGCTTATTTTGAGCTCAAGGAACAAAATCACTTCTTGAAATTTTCATAACTGCTTACTGAAAATGACTGGCATTAGGTCAAAATGGCTAACAGAAATCCTGGCTCTGACTTGATGCTGTTAGTTGCCTAATCCCATGTTTTGTCTCAATGCAACAGTTAAGATAAATTAAATAAGAATAAAACTTCACTTTAAAATTAATCTTACCTTTTGATTCTGCTTTGTTTATACTGATTTTTTTCTGCTTATTATTGTTGATATAATGTTTGATAAAAATGATTATTGGGAACTATGAAAACAGAGAGTGTGTAAGCCTACTTGGCTTATATCATTAAATTGGATTTTTAAATGGGTTTAGGACATGTCTACAAAGAAAGTTCTGAAAATATAAGCCCCACCTAGGGTCTTGAGTGCTTTGGCATTTAAAGGTGAAGACTGTTGAAGAGATTACAGATAAAAATAACCCTTCTTATTTTTTGAATTTTGAGCTAGTGTTTTGTGTCAGAAGCTGGACAAAATGTGAAACCAGAAAATAAACTCCTCTCTAGAACTAAACATTAAAGGGAGTCTGTGAGCAGGCCAAAATTCTTGGTAGGTGACTACCGGATCCACTTGTCAAGTGGAAGTGAGAGAAATATAGCAATAGAGAGGAGTTGAATCTGCCACTGACACCTGAGCAGCTTGTTCACAGGGTCTAGAGTAGAAGAGAAGAGTGGGTTTTCTGGTTTGAAGTTTAAAAACTAGTACAAGGTGACTAGGGCTGTTGAAATTTTGTGATGAATCCATGATCTAAATGTGAGGTAACCAATGGACACCCTGGTGAGGATCAGTGAAGCAGTCTACACTGAATTGACCAGAAACCAACAAGATGAAGACATGATTTTTTTTTTAGCCTGTGAAATTGATGCATATTGCTGCTAACATTATGGACAGTCTGTCCTAACTTGACTTTGCTAATGAATGCAGACACATGAAGTTCCAGATGAGGTTAAGTTTCTACACATCAAAAAATATTATTGTCTCCTCAGAGCATTGGGTTAATGGGATGGGCATGGGATTTATAAAAAATGAATACCCAAAATGGGGTGGAAAAGGTGTGCATTGGTTGGCTTACAAACTTTCATAGGTAGAGGAATATATTCTTAGGAATGTGATCATAGAATTAGGGTGAAGTTTTTCCCATAAGCATAGTATATTTTTGTTTTGTTCATTTATAGAATGTTATGTTTAAATGAGGGCATATGATATGATTTAATTAATGTTTGTTTGAAAATCATACATCTATGGAGAGTTGTGTGAAAGAGTCAACCTGACAAGTTTCATAATCTGTTGTCAATTTAAGAGCATTAAAAGTGAATGGGGTGAAGTTTAGCCTGTCAATCAGGTTTCAGCTTGATGACGTCAATTGCAGGCACGAAGGAAATAAATAGCTTGCTGGAGGAAGAAAACATATACGCTTCCTATGAAACATTCCTGTTGAGAAAATACATGAAGCCCTGGAGCTGAAGGAGCCATGTGAAGAAGCAAGCCAGCACTGAGAGGCTTAGAACGCCACAGGTTCCACAAGATTTTTACACCTCTTGGCCTGTGATCTTCCTGCACTCAATGTCTCTGCATGTACTGTGTGAGCTTGAAGAGGAATTTACAGATTGGCATTGGGCATATGGGCTCATATCAGACTTATGGGCTTTATCTGGTGTGGGCTCAGATGTTTTCTCAACCTTCAATTGCTCTTGTATAGAAAGCTCTTTCTTATGCACGTAGGAGTGTCTATGAATTTGCTTCTCTAGTCTACCCAAATTAGCACAACATTCAATGATCATTCATGACTTTGGAGCCTTGGTGGCCCCTTGCTTGGAGCTCTCAGCTGTTAACAGAGAGGTCAGCAGTGGAAACATCAGCAGTTCCTCAGGAGTATACTGTGAATATCGGTCTCTGTAAAGATTTACATCCTTGGAAACCTGACGTCGTAGTTCTACTTTGTCCCATAGGGTCACCATAAGTTTCAATTGACTGAATGGCATAGAGTTTGGTTATTATTAATTTAGTGTTTAATAATACTTTCCATTTTATTTTCTTATAAGATCAAGTTATCCCTCAAGGGTCTTGTTGAAATGATTCATTTGAACATCTAAATTAGAATAACATGTTACAGCAAATGAATTAAGTACCGAAATATAAAAATAAATCCACACGATCTTATAAGAAGGGAAAATTTGCCTTTAAGAAAATAATACTTTTCGTACACTCATGTTCCATAGATTTTTATAAAGTATTATTAATTGCATAACTAGTGAAATATTTTTCTCCCATGGAAAGAATATGCTCAATGATATGTTTATATTTAGAAGCTTAGGCTCCAGTGAGTATCTCAATATCTGATATAATAACTGTCTCTTTGTGTGCAGCATCTATCGAATATGCAAGCGATCATTTTTATTTCGGATCAAACAGTAGTTTACAAATTTCTAGGATTTTAAAAAAGAGAATGAACATTATTCCTTCTTTTCTGGAGGTCAGAACCAATTGAGAACAGTATGAAAGGGTGTTGATCATGCCAGTAGCTTTGTAATGAAAGCAATCATTTGAAAAGTGCACCTGACCCATGGCCATAATTAAAGTCCTTACTTCACCTAAAGCTGACGGATTTTCATGAATATCTATCTCTCTGTGTCAGAACAGATGTGTTACTTAAGGGAAAACCACTAAGAAAGAACACAAATCACAACCAATGTTACAGACTCAACTCCATTTTCCAAAAAGACATAGAAGAAAAATCATTTTGTTGAAGAGAGAGGTTTAAAAGGAAATGTGGAAGAGCTTCCTATGCCACTTCCCAGAAAGCAGACAATGATTGTGTTACATAAAAATAGGTCAGAGGAACAAGTATTGTTAATTAATGTGCAATATTTTTAAGCTGTTGGTAATAGTGCCTAGGTAGGTTGACCAGATATGTAACTGTTCCAAAGAGAAATTGAAAATGTCATTTCATGGGGCATATTTTCATTTTAACACATGAGTCTTTCCTCCCAGTGCCTTCCAGAACAATGATGAAGAATACTACCACTAATTTCAGTTGGAAAATGATCATATATGCAATCAATATGAATTGCTTTTGGGAAATAGAATGGAAAATTTGGAAACAAAGAGAAAGAATAGTAATTGGGAAATGCAGAGTTGACGACAGAAATTAACTTGGAGACAACATGATAGAATTTTCCAAGACAAATGACTTTTCAATAGTGAATGCTTTTTTAGCAACACAAAGATGACTATGCAAATGGATAACTTTCAGATAGAATGCACACAAATCAAACTGACTACATCTGTTGGAAAAGACAATAGATAAGTTCAATATTAGCAGCAAAATATAAAGCCTAGGCTGACTGTGGAACAGACCATCAATTGCTCATATACAAGGTAAGGTTAAAGCTGAAGAAATGAAAAAACATGTTCACAGGCCAAAATACAAACTTGAGTCTTTTCATCCTGAATTTTGAAAACATCTCAAAAAATGATATGACACATTAACACCAAATGACAGAAGACCTGAGAAGCTGTGGGAAGACGTCAAGACCATACACAAAAAAGAAAATGGTCATTAAAAAGAGAAGGGAAAAAAGAAAAGATCAAATTCACTTTCAAAAATGATGATGAAAATTATTGCTAATTGTAGAGTAGCTGAAAAAAGCAGAAGAAAAGACGAAGTCAAAGAGCTGAATACAGAATTTCAAAGGTTAGGTTCATAAGACAGAGGCAAACATTATAATAAATTGTGCAAAGACCTACAGGTAGAGCCAAAAGGGAAAACATGTCAGGTGTTGTCATTGTTGTTAGGTGCATTCGAGTCAATTACGATGCATACAAGTTAATTAGGGACGAGAGAATTAAAAACTTTCAAGTCCTGCTCCATCTGATTATTTTTATGCTTGAGTCCACTTTTGTGAACTCTGTTGTCCACATCTCCATTTTTTTTTTTGCTGCCCTTCTACTCAATACTCTCCAACTTTACCAAAGCAGATTGCCTTACCCAGGGACTCTTCTCTCTGGATACCATGTCCCAAATATTTAAGATGAAGTCTCCTCATCCTTGACTTTAAGCAACAATCTATACATCTTTTTCCCAAAGCTGAGGTTTGCCCATTTTTTTTGGCTAAAGTGAATATCTTCATTCAATTTAAATGTTTAAATTTCCCAATAAGGCTTTATTAGACATTTTCTGTATTTGGTATCACCAAGAAATATACTCCACTTCTCTTCACTTGAGCTTTCTGCCATTATGAAAATGTTTCAGTCTGATATTTCAATATGGTAAGTACTAACCATATGTGGATTCTGAAAACTTGAGTACTGTTTCAATGAGCATTGATCCAACAAGACAAAATCTTTGAGAACTTCAGCCTCTTATTCTTTGATCACAATGTTACCAATGCTTCCAGCTGTGAGGATTGTGCTCTGCCTTACATTGAGTGATAATCCATACTGAAATCTGTAATCCTTCATCTTCATGAGAAAGTGCTTCAAATCCTTGATTTCAGCAAGCAAGTTGTGTCAGTCGCATATCTTAAGGCATTTATTAGATTTCCCTCCAATCCTCATGCCATGTTTTAGAATATCTTAAACTGAAATGACTCAGGAAAAAAATTCAAAACTTCATTTGAAATATTAAAGTATTCTAATGGATGGCTGAATGATGAAGGATGCATCCAAAAATGGAAATAGCACACAGTAACTGCATCAATAGTTTACATTAAATAATTTCAGGAGATAGCATATGAATACAAAGCGAATATCCTGAAAGAAGAAATTCAAGTTTCACTGCAAGCATTAGTCAAAATCAAGTCTTAAGGAGTTGATGTAATACCAATTGAAATGTTTCAGCAAACAGGAGAAGCTCTTAATGATCTATGCCATTACATTTGAAAAAAGAGCAAGTTGACCAAATGACTCGAAGAGATCAATAGTTGTACCGATTCCAAAGAAAGGGGACTCAAAAGAATGTTCAATGTAGAAAAATGTCAATGATATTCCATGAACATAACGTTTTGCTGGAGATAATCCAATAACAATTGTAGCAGTACACTGACAGGGAGCTGCTTATGGATCTGGCTAGATCAGAAAAGAATCTGGAATAAAGGGTATCATTGTGATGTGAGATGCATAGTTTCTCAGAGCAGAGAATACTAGAAAATGTTGACTTGCAAGTGATTTAATCTGTGGATCATAACTACGCTTAACCATGAGAAGAGTGAGAGTTCCAAAGTGTTTCACTGTCCTTGTACAGAAATTTTATATGATATAGACACCGCTGTGGTGAAAGATCGAGTGAATACAGCACGGTTTAAAATCAACAAAGATGTGTGTCAGGGTTGTATCCTCTCACCATATTTATCCAATTTGCATGCTGAATTATATGAAGATGAGTGTGCAGGTATTGAGGAAGGTTTATTTACAAAGTGCTGAAATTAGGGAGGACTTGAAGCACTTTCTGATGGCATTCAATGACTGTGGTTTTCAGTATGGATTATGACTCAATGTACAGGAGACTTAAATTTGCACAAGCAGTAATGTGGATACAAGTTTAAAATGCTCATGGCTTGCTGACATAAGTTAGTCTAATGCTCATGGGTCTTAGAAAAGTACAGCTATAAGGTTTCTTTGAAATAAGGAGTAAGTATCTATTTTTCCATATTTTTGTTTTGTTTGCATCTACAATCAATGTTCCTGGAAGCAGTAAACAAGAAATCAAAAGGTGAGTGGCAATTGATAAATTTGCTGAATGAGATCTCTTTAAAATGCTGATAAGCAGACATCACTTTGAGGACTAGGGTTTCCCTGACATAAGTCAGCATGTCTTCATTTATCATATATGCATGTAAAATTTGGATAATCTCATTCTGTTGCCATAACTGACTTTGATACAGGTATAAGTTCCCCATGAGTATAATGAAGTGTTCTGGAATTCTCATTCTTCTCAATGCTATCAATAGTTTCCCATAATCCACATAGTTAAATATTGAACATAGTAAAGCACAAGTAAACTTTGTTTTTCTCTTATTTTGTGCTCTTGGTAAAGATCCATTTGACATCAACTATGATAGTCACTGACCCATGTCCTCTTCTGCGTCTGACTTGAATTTTTGGAAGTTCCATGTTGATCTATAGTCACAACTATTTTTGAATTAACTATCTTCAGCAAAATTTTATTTGCATGTCATATTAATGATACTGATGAGAAACTTCATGTTGGGCTACTTTAATTTGCAAAGAGAGGAACTGAGAGGATGTTTTCCATTCCATTGTTCAGGTAATTGTGTAATAAAATTCTTGGCATAGGTAGATTAATGGGTGTGTCTAGTATTAAATAGGTTTCTGGAAATACCTCAATTGATATTCTATCATCAATTATATTTGGTGATTTATTCATTATTAATTTTTCCATGGTATCCTTCAATATTTCAATTTGAGGCTTGATTTTCTCTCTACTTATTTTATCTTTTATTTTGCCTTCCACTTAAGAGTTGTTCTTTCTTTTTATGTTTTTTCTTTTTTATTCCCCTCCTTTTATCTTTATATAAAATGGCATCTATTTTTAAATTCCTTCTATACTAGAATCTGACAGATACATTTGAATGGAAAATAAATAAAATATATATAGTGAGAAAAATTCTAAAGTATCATTTACTTTGAAATTTGGATGTTGGACATTTACATAATCCCCTGTCAACTTGTGAAAGGGTGGCGTCTAGGCTCTCAGACAGGTCATAGCCAAGGAGGCCACTGTGGTGGCACGGCCTTCTGAGGATTCTGAGGAACTCCTGTCTTCCCCTCTGGAGATGAGAGACACTCTCTCTTTGTAAGACGTTCCTATTGACAAGCCACATGGAACCAAGCTGACGGAACCCCAGTCCTGGAGTTGGAACAGTCATGTGGAGACCCATGCCAGTACTAAGATGCTGGTCTGTGATCTTCCTGTGTCCAGCAAGATTACATGACTACATGAGTCTGAATAGGAATTTATAGACTGCTATCAGACACATGGGCTAATAATGGACATATGGACTTGAACTGAACTGGGCTGATAGGTTCTCGCAATAGGCAATCACTCTTTGATATAATGTTCTCTATCACACAGATATGAGTCTCCTTGGTTTTGTTCCTTTAGTCTACCCAGACTAACACAGCTGTTTACAGAAAAAAAAATGTACATTTTAAATTTAATGAGCTGAAAAAAGAATTTGAATTGGTGCAGGTAATTTTCACCTCTGTGTAGAAGACAAAGAAATAATACACATAAACAGAAATGGATCTCATATTGTTTGTCCTACAATATTTTGCTGGTGGGTCATTCACCAATATCCACAATTACTTTTTATGTTGAATTTATAGAGAATCCCTGTAAGTGATTTTATGCTGGATTTCACAATTCATCAAATTGATACTAATATGTGTTAAGGGCTACAACTGTTGAGACGAGCATGTTATAAGCACAGAATGTGCTCAATCTGAAGATATATTTTGGTCCTCTCTTCATAGGACATGACAAGATAAGCCATGAGCCCTATGACTATAGCTCTTATGTTTTCAGAAAGAGAATTGAATATTATCCTATACCTAATCAGTCTGAAATTAAAAGGAATAGCTACTGGGTATTGTATACAAAATTTATAACCTGTACATTTTATGTATTTGTGAAATACTCATGTATTCAGGGATCCATAGAAAACTAGCAGTAACACTACTTTTCCTGGAGCAGGTTTGTTTTTCCAATCATGAAAATACCAACCAAGTTCTTAAAAAAAAAAAAACAACCTAGAAAGAAATAGACAGTGATATAGCTATGTTGATAAATAGACCGGTGATACATAGATATACTTACATCACTTCTATGTATATGTATATATTTACAATTATTATCTAAATATTTATTTATTGCCCTCTAGTTTTTCCTTATTTTCCTTACTGGACTATATATAAAAGTTTTTATGAAATACAAAGTTTTAATAAATGCTCTTTTTTGTAAGAAAGTCAATATCACATTTACCAGTATATAAACAGGACTCGCTCTCCTCAAGTTGATGCTGACTCATGATGACACTATGGGACAGGGTAGAACTGCCCCTTTGAGATTCTGAGACTGTAACTCTAATCAGGAGTAGAAAGTCCATCTTTAAAAGCGCTGCTGATTTCAAGCAGCTACCCTTTCAGTTAGCAGCCCAGCGCATAACCACTGCCCCATAGCCAGAACTTTGCCCACAAGTAGACAATAAGAAATTAAACTTCCTTAATAATATTTTTTTAAAAACTTTGAGGTTGGATCAATATAAATAGTTTCAATATTTTTTAATGATTGGTATATTAGTATTATATTAAAGCATGCTGTGTTAGTATTACATTGAATGTATGGTAAACTGCCTCCAAGAATACACTAAACATATTTCTGCTAAACATATTTTAAAGTTAAAGTTATAAATGCCATTGTTTACAACACTTGGATCAAAAGATAAACACAGGCATTATATTATTAAAAGTAACTTTCTTGAATTCCTCATTCAATTTCTCACCCTTTTGCAGATGATTGGTCACAGAATTTCTCACTGCAAAGACACACCTTGATTTCTCTTATGGCAAATGACATTACTGGTGCGCTTAACTAGTTGCTGAATCAGCAGGATGTTTTTCTCAATTTGGATTGGAGACCTGTCAGCTGGTAATAAAGTCCACCCTTGCCAAATAACCACTCCTGCTAGATCCAGTTGCAGGTTAAGAGGTTGTAATCCAAGTTAGACTCAGCAGCCCACCCTCATCTATTGTTGGTTAGAAAGAAATATTATACTCCTGGGAGACCCGCCCCATTTCAGTTACATGGGAGCAGACGATAGGAGAGAGATACCAACAATTATACAGGCGTAGACGGCTTTTGTAGATCAATCTTGCATGTTGGGCCCTCTTGAGCCTGGGTGAACTAAATTTCTGGTAACAGTTGGATTTGGTTGGTCTGTTGCTTACCTGCCAATGTAGTATTCACGTTTTCTTGTGTCATTTGATTGCTATCTAAGGATATTGCTCATATTTTAAACAAATACTTACCTTGACAGCCCGGATGCTCGTTAAAGGCAAGGAGGCTGAGACTTCATCTCATGTTTGGTAAAGCAGAAGGACAGCAGAAAGAGGGCTTGACAAAGTGGCTGCAACAATGTGCTCAAGCGTAAGCACAACTGTAAGGACGGCACAAGATTGAACGGTGTTTTGTTCTGTTGTTCCTGTGAATCACAAGCAACGTGGTATCAAACATCATCAACGACAAGCACTATCCTTGCTGGTGATGTTCTTTAAGTTCAACACCAAAACCAAGCCTGCTGTTGACGTCTATATGGGCTTCACATGTTCTACTTGTATTTCTTAGACTACCAGTCCCTGGCATGTCCACTCAAGTCAATAAAATGATTGCATCCTTATCTACGAGTTTGACGCTTTCAGGTATAATACTTTGAGTAAAGGTTGGACCCTCCATTTTTATCTTTCCCTTTCAAATAATTTAAAGTTGCTCTGTTCACCTTCAAAATTGTTTTGGTGTGAAACAATCCTTTTTTTTATTTTTTTTTGGGGGGGCATCACTGCCCTCAGGTGGTGGGAGTAGAAGGCCCAGCCTTTGCTCCTTGGAGCTGGAATCGAACCTCCATCCCAGTGGGCCGCAGTCCTGTGCACAACCACCATGCCACCAGGGCTCAGTTCCGTGAAACAATTCTTACAATGGACTGAAATAATAAGTTGTGTGGGTACTTAAGGAAGAGCAGTATTAGTTTCTGTTGTGAACACTGTCGCTTTGAGGCTGCGCGTATCTAAAGGCATTTAACAATAATATCAGATATTTGCTGCCACCTGATTCCTTCTGAAAGTCTTCTCAACCTTTGTTCTCTGACATAAACCCTTCTCTCATGTGTGAATCAGAGGAAGGGCACCCTTATTCCCTTTGATCAAGTATCAACTAAAACACCTGCCTGTTTTGTAAACTCCTTCACTAGCCTTCAACCCAAACTCCTCTTCCTACCACATTTGTCCATCTAGGCATATCTGATAATAAAAAATCTCTCCTAATGGAGCCACTCCCATCCTCCTTCCAAAAAAGATTGTCTTTGAGAAGTGTTGTTGTGTGCCCTTTAGTAAGTTCCTACTCATCATGAATGGTGATGCTGCCCTCGTTTTATCTGATTGCAACAACTGGCCTGGGGGTGTCATGGTCATACCTTGGTCTGGGATCACATAGTTGGCAGGTCAAAACCCACCAGTGTCATCACAGGAGAAAGACTGGATTTCCCACCCACCTTAAACAGTTACAGCCTCAGACACCCGCAGGCGCGTTGCTGTGGGTCAGCACTGAATAGATGGCAGTGGGTTATATTGGGTTATTGTAATAAAAAAGCATAATTTATAAATAAGTGTATTTATTGAACAACTTCTCTTTCTGAAGAGACAATAACTATTTAAGGAGCAGGCCCTTTGTTACTTTTTTCTCTTCACTTTTAACGTGCCTACCATTTCACTGAATCACTCTTAACTTTGATCCCAGAATATGGCATAACCCCTATATAGTAAAAATGTGATTCCTTTTTATCTATGCATTAGTAAATTTCACTGTCCTTTTGTCATGAGTCTGCACCTTTGTAATTTAATGACATTGTCCAGAGTATGTGTCTCAGCACTCTATAATGCAGTGGCAAGCCAGCATGCTCTTTATCTTATGCTGAATCTAGCTGCATTGATAGTGTTAAGTTCTTGCCCGAGGACTCTTTGCTGAAAAACTCATGACCGGAGCAAAAATGATCTCTACTAATTCCTGAAACATCTCTTCACTGAGGAATCTTAATTGGACCCCAGCTTCTTTTCCCTATTACCCTCTCCATGCCTCAGCCACAATAAGTAAGTTAGGTCAAGGTCAGCTAGAGTGCCCTGCATGCAAAGGCCCCTGGGACTGGCTTAATAAGAGCCAAGGGGGCAAAATGCAAGCCCTCATCTTTTAAAAATAGCTCTATTCCCTTAACCAACAACAACTGAAGGTGGCTATGATCCATCACATTCAAAACGCCTTTGGAGATCTGAACTTACTTAAGTTTAATACCTGGAGCATCATTTATTGAATAAGCCATTTACTTTTTATATCAATCAATTAAACTTTTTATATTCTGGTAAATATATACTAATATGCTTTCTACATGCAATACTGGGGGGCCTGATTGTGCTGTAACTTACATATTTTACTGTTAATCCAACAGTCAGCAGTTGGGAATCACCAGGCAATCCACAGAAAAAAGATGAGGCTTTCTAATCCCTTCAAAATGTATAATTATTCTACTCTTTCATATAGGGACCTTGGTAGATTAGCTCAAAGTCAATGAAGTACTTGTTTTACATTTATATAATAGTATAAAACATATTTCTAAATGATAGCTATAAACATTAACCAAATTCATATGTACAATGCAGTGGTCTTTGTTGCCTTTCTTCATC
Source organism: Nesogale talazaci (assembly GCA_004026705.1). Lineage (NCBI taxonomy): Eukaryota > Metazoa > Chordata > Mammalia > Afrosoricida > Tenrecidae > Nesogale > Nesogale talazaci. The sequence goes on along the minus strand of PVJH01008828.1, from coordinate 46,084 downwards.
ATGTGCAAGCATCAATGCAATCCATTTCTAAATTACTCAGTCATCAGTAACACAGATTTAATGTTGCTTATGTTAAAACTACCTTTTGCTTTTCCACACTCTTGTGGGTAACTGATAAATTTTGCTTCCTATCCATTTGAGTACTCCATACCATGGTGATTCTACAGTGTATATTTTTTGTGAATGACTTATTTTACTTAACATGCATTCATGGCTCATTCATGCTGTAGCATGTATCAGAACTTTGTTACTCTTCATAGCACATCACTGTTTCAACTTACTTATGTACCACATTCTGTTTATCTATTCACCTATTGATAGACATGTAGGTTGTTGCCATCTTTTCCTATTATAAACAATAACAATGAATATTGTGTACCACCTGAGTCTCTGCTTCTGATCATTTTGGGTATATGCATAGGATTGAGACTACTAGGAGGTGGGGCTGAGCCCCGGTGGCATAGTGGTTGTGTGCAGGCCTGCGACCTACTGGAATGGAAGTTCAATTCCAGCAGTGGCTCCACAGGAGCAAAGGCTGGCCCTCCTACTCCCACCAACAGAGGGCAGTGACGCCAAAACAAAAACAAAAACAAAAACTGGGAGGTAAGGTGACATTATGGTTAATGTTTTGAGGAATTGGCAAACTTTTCCACAGTCACTGCACCATTTTGCATCCATCAGCACCAATAGAATTCTGTGTCCAAAATGACATTTCAAGATCTTTCTTGAAGAGCAATGCTGCTTTTGATAGGATAATATCGATCTGCATCCAAGAAAATCTGACCGATAAAATTGTTATCGCAACTTATGTATCAAACACCAAAACTAGCAATGAAGAAGCTGAAGCATTTTACCATATGTTCAATATAAAATTGATCAAAAATATACTCAAGGACCATTTATATAACTATTGACAATTGAGAAGGAAAGTTAAAAACAAAAAATAACAAAAACATTTAGTTGGGAAACATAGCCTTGCTCTTAGAAAAGAAGTTGGAGAACACAAAAAATAATTTGCCAGATAAATGACTTCTTCATTGAAAATAGCATTTTCAATGATGCTATGAATATACACATGGACTTACATAGATATACGTTGATTATATATTTGGAAAGAGATGATGAATAAGTTCAATATGAGCCACCTAAATAAGACATGGACCAACTCTGAATCAGACAAACAATTGCTAGGATATAGGTTAAGCTTTGAGATGAAGAAAATTAAAACAAGTCTTCAAGAACCAAAATACATCCTTGAGTCTTTCCCACCAGAATTTAAAGAACATCATTTTGTTCATGGGCAACTTGTACCTGGATAAAGTTGCATTTGTAAAAACAGACTTTAAAATAAGCATGTTTTAAAATTATAAAAGGTATGTGTCAGGGTTGTATACTTTCACTGTGATGTCCCAGGAGTATGATTGATAATGTTCTCTAACATAAAAAGACAATGACAGGGCTGAGCCCCGGTGGCGTAAGTGGTTGAGTGCGGAACTGCAGCCCGCAGGCTTGGCGGTTCAAATCCAGCGGCGGCTGGGTAGCGCCCATGACCACCAGAGGCAGTGATGCCCACAAAAAAAAAAAAAGACAATGACAGTTCTTAAGGTGAGCCATACATAAACCATGGATGCATGGATAGATTTAGGACTTGTATTCCATTCTATATCCAACCCAAGAAAAATTGGTTCTTATGACATGCCCCTGCTTGATGCTCAACCTCACAAGGAGATCACTGAAGATAAGAGTGCTACAGAAAAATAGCTATTGCGATGTGATGAGAAAACAGATTGTACCAAATTACCAGAAAAAAAATAGCATCTGTGGTCTTATTAAAGATTTATTTTCAAATAAGCTGTCATCTAAGTGAGGCATCAAGCCCACAAGGAAAAAGCACACCAGCCTGTGGTGATGAATAAATTATAAATAATAGAATCCAGTTGTAAAGAGCAGAATGCCATCAGAGTTTAATGTGTGCATCCCTGGTGTGCAGAAGGTTATGGTTACCATGGAGGTCCCAAACTCATTTTCAGGGTCCATACATAGAGCCAGCTTCAGATGAATCCCCTCTGATCAGAGTTGAATGATGTGAATATCCCGGTTATGAGACAGAGAATATTGTAAAACCAATTATGGCAGACATAGGCCAAAATATAATCTTATCAGTTGATTCCCCTTTACAGTCATTTCTGTTTCAGTTAAAAATATAAAATAAGAGCAGGTACCCGAAACCCATCTGTGGGCAAGGGAACATCCCCCAGAGAGTGGGCACAGGAAGGGAATGAACCAATAAGAGTGCAGTAGACCACTAATGGATCATGCAGTATACCTCTGATCCCTTGAGCTCTCCTCATCCCCCACTATTATGACCCCAGTTCTGCTTCTCATTCTGGATAAGATGGGAGTATGTACATAGATAAAGGTAAGTGATAAAACTCATAACATATGGAATCCAGGAACAGGAATGGGAATAAAGATACCAATAGGATAGGGGGGAAGTGGGTTTGCAATTGCTGTGAATAGCACATAGCCAAACACCCCCATACAGGGGGGTAAAAAAACAGAAACCAGAGAGGAAGGGAGACAATGGTCAATGTGAGACTTGAAAATAACTAACAATCCATAATCCATTAAGGGCCCACTAGAGTTGTAGTGGGGAAAGGAGGGAAAATAGCAGAAAAAAAAAAGAGGACTTGATTCCGGTGGCTCAATGAAAAGTAAATGTCTAGAATGGAATGTTGGGATATATGCACTAATATTATGGACATAACTGATATATGTATAGGAACAAAAGTTTTAAGAGTCTCCAATACAATGATCTTTAAAGATAAATTAATAAATAAAATAAGAAGGAAGGAGTCAAGATGGCACCCAGAATTAGTAGTGTGCACCAAACCAGGAGGGCAACATAACCATGTGGGGGGTGGGGGATTGCATGAAAACATTGGGCTACTAGGCTGGCACTAGCCACAACCAATCTGACCCCTTCCCCAAAGTATGTGGGGCAGAGAGCAACACTGCACCTATAGATGGGGGAAAGGAACCAACTTATTATTACCACATAAAAGCAAACCAAGAAGGAAAAAGAGAAAGGGACAGTAGGCCTAAATGTAGCATTGACACACTAAGGAAAGAGAATGATGTCCCTCCGCTGAGCTGCTAAGGCACAGAGAGGATTGTAAGGATCACCAACAACTCAAGACCTGTTTCCCCTAACTGGAGCATGCTGCTACCATGTACAAAAATGGGGACACCAGGCAGGGAAATAATGTGGCCTGTATCCCCCACAGCAGAACAAATCAAGAAAAGTGCATAATGAATCAGCAACTGGGACAAAACCTACCTACGAAGCCCCTAAGATCCCACCAAATAGACTTTGGGCTTGGAGAACAAGGCCCTGGGATTTCCTCAGGAACAGGGGGAAGAGATTCATACAGGCCAGCAAACAGTCCTGGGACTATGTATGTATGTATGTATGTATATATGTATGTTTTGTTTTTCTCCCTTTTCTTCTTTTTTCAACCTTTTGTTTTACTGTTGGTTGAATTATGATATTCTGGATTTGCCTACTTGTACAGGACAGACGTGGTAAGCAAGCTTGGGGAGAAAGCAATGGGGCCCACAGTCCCTGAGGATCTTGTGGGGAAAAGACGTGGTGATGGGATACGGTGAGCAAACAACACCATAGACAGTGAACAACTAAAGAGTTAAGACCAACATCTAGGAGGTTGTAGAGGCCCCCATGGGTGTTAGAGCAGCACCAGTCTATCTGAGAGGAAGTAATAAGAGATGAAGGAATGAGGAATGTGATGGTGGGGCAGGAGGAGGCAAAAGAAAATAGAGAAAAGCTCTAAGAAGCAAAGATATAGATAGAGGTATTAACAGAGTTGAGTAGTTATGTAAATACATTCATTTATAAAAATAGAGGTATTGGCCAAGGTACATAAGGCAATTCACTGAAGATATAGATAGGCCTTGGGCCTCCTCTCATACCTATTTCCTTCAATACAAAAACACTTTGTTCTAACAAAATGGCACTTTAGGATGCTCACACCCTATGACAAAATAGGTGCATAAGCAAATGTGGTGAAGATAGTGGGGATGGTGTCTGGCTGTGAAAAAGATATAGCATCTGGGCTCTTAGTTAAACTAAGAACTTGAAGTTAAGCTTGAAGTTAAACAAGTGGCCATTCAACAGTGAAGCAGGAAGCCCACGTGGAAGAGACACACCAGCAGGTGCAATCATGAGGTGTCAGTGGGACTGGGTAACAAACAACCAACAAACACACAGACAACATGCATTAGTGAGATGAGGGGGGTTGGAGTGTAGACCTAAAGCCCATATGTAGACAATGAAACATCTCCCACAGAGAGGTTGCAGGGAAGGAATGAGTCAATCAGAGTGCAGTAGAACGCCAATGGATCACACAATATACCTCTGGTACTTCGAGGCTTTCTCATGTCCCACTGTCAGGATTCCATTTGATATTCATTATTATTCATTTAATTTTGTCCTAGAGTTTAATATTTTCTGCTTTCTTTTCAAATGAGGGTTTCGTGGGTTTTATATTTTAAATCCTATTCTCTGTTTGAAAAAAATATTTTATTGGTTACTGTTCTTCTGTATATGAAATCGAGAAGAGGGAAATCTAAGGACAATACCTAGATTAAATCGAATATTAAATGGAATATGGCAGGCGAAATGGGGGGGGCTAATAATGATGAATTCAAGAATGAAGAAAATATTCTGGAACTGTTAGTGATTACTATTGTAGAACCCTTCATGTGACTGAACTGTAGAATTTTAAGATATGTGAATTCAGTGCCAATACAGCTGTTGGGAAGAGGGAAAAAAGTCCTGCAATATAAAGGCAAAACATGGCTTAGTGAACATATGGAGATCTTCAAGAACTTAATGATGGAAGTCAAGGATCACAATCTTCAATATAGAATACAACTCATCATAAAGAAAACCAATATATGTGCAATTGGACAAATAGATATCAAGATAAAAGAAGAGAAGATTAAAATTGTCAAGAATCTTACCATGCCTGAATAAATAATAAATATTTGTGAAAAGGGCAGTCAGGAGATCAAATGGTCCATTGCCTTAGGTAAATCTGCTGCACAATACATCTTTAAGGCATTGAAAAGGAATGATGCTACTTTGAGGACTGAAATACTCTGAACTAAGTTATGATTTTCTCAGTAGTCGTCTGTGCACATGAGAGGTGGACCTTGAAGACCGAATACAATTAGAGAATCAATACATTTGCATTATGCTGCTGGTGAAGAATAATGCAACCAATTGCCAAATAAATCTCCCTTTGAGGAAGTGCAGCCACAATGATCTTTAGAAGTGAGGATGGGAAGGCCTTGTCTCACCTAATTTGAACATGTTGTCAGCAGAGACAAAGTCCCTCAAAAAGGACATCCTGGTTGGTAGAGAGTCAGCAAAACATAGAGAAGAGAATAGCCCTTACAAGATGTGTTGAACGGTGGCAACAAAAATGAGCTCAAGCATATAACCATGGTGAGCATGACAGAGCAAAAGGCAGGGCTCCCTCCTGTGGCACATAGGGTGCTGAGGCATCAAATCAGACTCAAAGACCCCTGGTAACAATAAAGCACCCACAGCAATAGATATGAGTCCCATCTATGAAGTGCTTGACATTGGCTCCTTTATATTAAAGTTCTAACCTGAATCCAGAGTCTGTTTCCTTCCCACATCCTCAACTCACATCAGAACCCATTTGGGCAAAATATGAAGTAGAATTCCAAGTATTTTCTTGAGTACTTACTCATCTAATGAGAAAGATAGTCTTCTTTCCACTGAGCTGTAGAAATCCCCTGGGAGGATGTTAAAGGCTTATTTTAATCAACCACTCATCCACCCCCTCCTCACGGTAGTCTCATACTTGTTTTTGCCAGTTTTAGGATTGATATATTTGTAGCCACTTCTATGCTAAGCAAAGAGCTTGTCACCTTTTCAAAACTCTTGGGAAAACCGACTCAATGATGTGTCTGAGCTATCCCCCAGGTGTAAGATGATAGGATGTGAAAATAGATCACAATTCAGAGAATCCTAGTTTCAATTCACAGGTGCTGCCATTTATTAGCTTTGTGACATTAAGCAAGTTATAGAAACCACCCCCCCCTTACATTTCCTTGATTGTGGATTAAAAGCTAGCAATCTACCTAATAGGTTTTTTATGGGAATTAAATTGGATAATACATGTGAATGTGTCTTGCATAATATCTAGAGCACATTTACTAGTTAACAGTGCATTTTTGAACTTAAGATACTTTTACAAGCTGAGGATCGCCAATTCCCTCAGCTCTGGTTTGGCAGCTATAGTCCTGTCTGTTGTTTTCTGAGGAATAGTTCTACAAAAGAATGAGAAAACAAAACGAATCTACACTTTATATTAAACAGAGCATTTTCCTAAATCACAGTGCACATTTGTCTGGTGAATTGGACTGGAACAAGTGTTTCGAGCTGTCAGCTTAAGAGTTGGGTGCTCTGTCTCTCTGTGCCTCTTTCTCCCACATGCACCTAAAAATCATTTTATCAAATGAAGCCTATTTGCCAGTGAGGGACGGAGATTTAAAGAGCATCAACATTTAGAACATTAGAAAACATTATTAAGTGAGAAAAGTTAAGGTGATTGGTGAACACATGTCGCATTTGAGACCATCCTTGCTAATTTAGGTTTCATGTATCTTAGGCACATAGCTGTTGGTTAGTGGGGCCCAGTTTATATGTTGGGATGGGAGAAAGATGGGCTTTCTGCTTCCATAAACACAGTATCATAAACTCACAGGGACAGCTCTACCCTCTCCTATAGGGTCATTGTTAGTGTATATCACTCAATGGCGGTGAGTTAGGTTACTTGGTCCCTGTTGGTGAGGATGCCTTCTATTTATCTTTCATTGACTCCAAAACCAGACTCACTACCATCAAATTGAGTATAGCTTAAAAAGACCTTAAGACAAGGTAAAATCAAGACATTAAATCTTTTAGGTAGTAGAAAACCTCATCTTCATGGTTAGAAGCCAAATGCAAAACTCACTGCCCCATCAAGAGCCAATGATCCTGAAAGTCTGCTGAATAATTAACAGAGAGAAAATAAATTATGTAAAAAAGGACAATAGTTGGGCATCTTGACTATGTTGACTGTGCTTCCTGTATCTACCTTGTCGACAGGACTGCAGCATGTTGGCTGTCCCTGCTCACCTTGAGATCTCCACATTGCATTAGGCTTCCTGTGAGGAACTAGTGAGAGCAATAAAATGGGAATGCCAGCTCAGGGCATTGTAAAGTCCAGAGATTTTATGGCATCAGGCACAATTTAATCAGATGTTTGTGAGGCCATCACACCTATGACTTTAATATTTCTTCGCTCTACTATCCTCTAGACAAGCATCAACCTTTGGAACTCCAAAATGGCAAAGCAATGATACTCAATGGGTTCAAGCCTGTGTGGTATTTTTGAACACGAATTTCATTTCTTTTTTAAAAAAGACTTTTGTTTAACCCTCTCATATTCACACACTATTTAGTAGCTGGAAAGAGGATCGTTTCTCTCTATGCGCAGAGGCCCCTTCCTGGGAATTGGAAGCTGGTAAACACCAGAGGGCATGCACAAATTCAGGCCTTTGATCCAGGAAGTGGGAGCACTTGGCGGGGCTCCAATCTTGGCAATGGGGCCTCAGTTCAGCCAATGAGGTCAACCAGTACCGTTGACCATACCTCCCAGCAGAAAGTCACAAGAAGGCTGAAAGTTTAAGTCCATCTCTCTTTTCCTGCTGTGGTGACCATTTTGGTCTCCGCTCTCCACTTGTGGGTGGGAAGTGCCCGGAGGGTGCCTGTGCAAATCCTGAAACTTCTTCTATCCTTTGTAGAAACTCAGTTGGATCACAAACCAGGCTTCTGTGTGATTCTTTCTCCTCCGAAGGCAAGGGCAGAGGTATTTCCCATCCAATAATCCTATCAATACCTTCTCCTGGACTAAATACTATAGCAAGGAGAAAGGGTGTCTCATTGACTAGTTTATTGGCTGAAGAACCTGTCTTATTAGCACTGTGCTTCCTCTAGGATTCCCCCTCTACTCAGAAACTCTTCCATATTATTAAATTTCGAACTGTAAAGCACCTGTCTGAGGCATGCGTCTCCAGCTTCTCTTATATGCAAAGAAAAGGAACAGGGTTTCATATGTTAGAATCACATATGTGAGACTTCGTTCAGAATAGGGAACTCTAAGAGAGAGTGGCACCATTTGTGACACATCCTTCATGCATCTATAAGTCAGTTGTTAACACAATAAGCTTCCATGTGGATTGCACGGATTAGTCAATCACCATTTCTGCCCACAAATCATCTTGTATGAGTAATTCAAGACTCTCCTGGAGATTTTGAGTGATACCATAAAATTATTATTACTTCTATAAATGAGATCGAGTTGGCTCAGATAATTGCAACTAATTACCTCGAAAGTAATGTGACTTATTGGAACTTCTGTACATCCAGTCAGTTGCCAGGTGGAGATTCTAATTTGGGAGTTATGCCGTATTAACATGATTTGGAAGAGTTGTCTGGAAGTTTGTGCTTTTTTCCCAGTAGAAGCAATAACGACTAGTAAAATGTCAGACACTGATGAAGAAGATAATGAGTATTCTTCTTGTCGTTGTTAGGTGATTAGTTGGAACTGACACCTCATATTGTAGCCACCATGTCAGCCCATCTCTCTAAAATCTTCCCTTTTATCACTGATCATCTACTTTTCCCAGGATGATGTGCTTCTCCAGGAACTGATAACCTATTCAAAGTTCAATATTTTCCATATTCACTAGGTCACCTATCTTTGAAATGGGTATACATATGTAATAGGAGTCATGATGCCCTGAAGGTAAAGGAAGAGGGGGACAGGGGAAGAAGAGGGAACTGATAGCAATGATGACTATATAACTCCACTCAAAGGGAACAGAATAGCAGGGGAATGGATACATTGAATTAAGTAAGATTGGAGAAAAAATAATACTATTTAATATAATACAAGGATTCTTGGGGGTAGACGAGGAGGGTGAGGATTGAGAGGAACTGTTATCAAAGAGTGCAAGAAGAAAGGAAATGTTTTTGAACAAGATGGTGGCAACATTTTACAATCATACTTGATCTAATTGAATATGGACTGTTACAGTATCTGTAGAGTTCCCACTAAAATGGGGGGGTGGGAAGCATATGTATACAGCTTGGTCCAGCAAAAATCATTCTGATCAAAATGATTAATTTTTCCTTACAAGTTATTTCCACTTCCAGGTAGACATTTTAGGTGAGTATATGTATAATGTTAATAATAAAATGATAACTATCATCTAGAATAAATAAATAAATATGGATCTCTTTCCATAGGTTAGCTTTGTAGCTAGCTGTCTTCTAGATTTCTTAGCATAAGTACATGCTCCCAGTGCTTCATCAGTTTGTTGAATGTTCAGTTAGTACTCCATCAATTCCAGAAGCATTGCTTTTGTCTGATCCCTTCATGACAGCCTGGGTTTCTTCCTCAGTACCATCGGTTTTCAATCATATCCTAATTCTCGAAATTATTAAGGGTAGACCAATTATTTTTGAACCAGTGGTTCTGGTTATTCATTCCATACTCTTTATATGCTTTTGCATGGCTCAATATTTTGCCTTTGCAATTTTTAACTTTGCTTCTGGAGGTTTGAAGTTTTTCTTCATTTCTTTCAGCTTAAGATATGCTAACTGTCTCTGTTGTACTGCATCAGCAATAGTCATTTAAAGATATTTTGGAAGCCATGCCTAATTCTGTTATTTAGTGAGAACCTCCAGGAACAGCTCTCACCAAAAGCAAAATTTCCTTTCTCCCTTCCATTGACTGGTTCTCTTTGTGCAGGTCTGACAAAAATATTCTTCTGCTTTGATTCTCTCATGAAGAACAGGACTATGATATTGGTTTCTTCTTATTCTCGTGTATTGGTTCCTTAAGGGAATGTTCTTAATTCTATTCTACTTTTGAGGGAACCTACATTCTACTTCGGCATCTGGGTTTTTCTTGACTTATTTGCAATTCTGTTCACTTCTCTGATGCAGATGCTCCCCACTGAGGGTTGAAAGTTATTTTTACATGGTAGGCTTATGTACCTGCATTGGTGAGGTCAATTCTCATTCTCTGTTCCTTTCAGGAAAAAGTGACCAAATACCCCTGCATTAACATATACTCATCCTAACCAAAGTAGAAGTCCAGGTCCATGACCCTCACACAGCTCTCAAAATTTCATCATTTAGTAATTCATATTCATTTAGCTGATGGAACAGTGATTAAGACACTGCCCTGTTGGGCTGTGCCTTGGTGGTGCAGTGGTTGAGTGCAGGGCTGCGGCCCCCAGGGTTGGCGGTTCATATCCAGCAGCAGCTCTCCAGGAGCAAGGCTGGGCCTCCTCCTCCCTCCAGGTTATCAGTCTCGATAAGCTGGTGTGATCTTCCCACCCTTTTCTGTTGGGTTGCTATGTTTGAATTGACTCCACAGCGATGAGTAATTTACTGAGTCCTCACCAAAGGAGAATATTCTTGCATTCACTTTATTTGAATAGGTCTTTGAGTTATTTATGAATTCTTAACCTATCATATCAATTCCCCAAGATATTTTATATGATTTGTGAAAGCTCTCATCTCCTGTTTGGTCAGTCCTCTTAATGATGTTGCAATCTTCCTAAGGATTTTTACCTTTTTATCGGGAGGCTCATACAACTCTTATCACAATCCATACATACATCAATTGTGTTAAGCATATTTATGCATATATTGCCATCATTATTCTCAAAACATTTTCTCTCTACTCAAGTCCTTGGTATCAGCTCATGACTCCCCTTCCCTCTCCCTCATGAATCCTTGAAAATGTATACATTTTTATAAGTATTATCTTTTTTTCAGGTCTTACACTGATTGGTGTCATTCTTCACCTCTCCCCCTGGGAGTGGATTAAATGTCTATTTTTTCTGATCACTTCCCATGTCTCCCCACCTTCCATTTTCCCTGCTGTGCTGTTATTGCTGACCCCCAACGGGTATAATGACCACAGTGCTCATCGATACAAAATGTTAAAATGCATCTGGAGGGCATGGAACTTTACATATGTAATATGTACTGTATATTCTAATGCTTACAAATATACGTTTATGATATCGTTAATTATTTTATACATTTATTTATATTGGTCTTTGTGTCTTCACTTTTTTAACTTAATGTTGCTATCTCTTACTCATTCCCATATATCCCTGATCTTCCCATACTCTTCTGTTGTTCATTCCCTTGGGTTGGGTTCATACAGTCAACTTTCCTATCCCCTTCTCTCCCCCTCTCACTTCCCATGCACTCAGGGAAAAAATAAAACCAGTTAGTTTATCAATTATAAGGAAGTGAAATTAACTACTCTACCTAGGTAACTCTTTAGAATACAGTGATGAGATACACGGTGTTAGGAGGATACTAAGAAGTGACAACTCGGAGGCTGGAGTTCCAGTTATTGCCCTGGTTCTAAAGTTGGGTCAACTTCCACAGGTTTTCTTTAGAGACTGACCTTTCCAACTGAAAATCTTGATCGATAAGAATGTTTTAGTGTCTGAGTATCACATAATTTCTCCATCATTACAACATGGAAGTGAAGGACTGTTTTCCCCTAACATTTTATCCATACCCATCAATGGGCTGCATTGGTCTGTGGGACGGTCTGCTATATAAATTCCCACATTATCTCAAACTTCTGGTCTCCCATAGCTTAACTCCAAGAGTGGTATATTTTTACTCGTTTTACTTCTGTATTTCTCTTGTAACAGATATGATATTAATTGCTGGTTGAAAATAACACAACTTTATGAACTCACTGCTTGGAAGGCAGGAAGCTGAACTTGGGAGTCTGAAGAGATATCCCTTGTACTCCTGGAAGGCAGCCTTGGGTGTTTCCTTGGTTCATAGATGTATACTCATCCGGTTCTTTCCCCCTATGCAATGTCCGTTTCCCACATATTTAAGACATTACTCTGGGAAAAAAAATAGACTATGACTTATCTGATTCCAGTCTGTTTTCACTCACATATCAACAAGCACTTCCAAACAAGACTATAAGTACAGGAATATGGGTTAGGTCAGCATATCTTTAGAGGGGACTTATATCAATCTTCCATGCTATTAGAGCCAGAATAATTAAGCAGGATCAGAAATAAAATCTAGTAATATTTTTTTTGCTTCAGGGCTATTTCTGCAATATATTCCATGGCCCTTAATCCTTCATCCTAGCTCTGAAATCCCACCAAATCCTTAGCACCCATGTACATGTGTGCACACACAGGTTTATCTCACATGATATTGCTTTATTATTTTCATAACTTAGAGAGAAGTTTCACTACTCTTGATATGCAGTTACATGAGCAAATATGCACCTGTCACAAGATGACCAATAACAGTCTTATTATTTCAGCAATTCAACAAATACTGATTGTGCATTTATCATGTATTTGACACTGTGGTTGGATATATGGTGTACAAAATAACTATGGTACCTACTTTGGGTGAAACTGCATTTTCTGCAAAATACATGTTCAAGTATTAATCCATCAAACCTATAATTGTCACCATATTTGGAAATAGATTAGTTGCAAATGCAATTTCTTAACACAGTTAATACCAATCTTGTTGTTATTTGTATTGTAAGAAGCAGAGGAAAGACATATACAGCAACACAAATAGAAGATAACTATATGAAGATAGCATATAGATGAAAAGACATATTTACAAGCCAAGGAACATCAAGGACCATGATTGTAATATGAATTCAGGGTAGGGCCATGGAACGGATTATTTCTCTAAGTCCTCAGGAGAAACCAGCAAAATTAACACTTGGCTTTTAGAACTTTCAAACCCCAAAACTGTGAGAGAATTAATATCAGTTATTTTAAAGAACTGGTTTGGTACATTTCTCTCATAGTCCTAGGAATTAATAAAGTTCCTTATCATTATGGTGTAAACATGAATTACTTTCAACATCACACCAACTAAATATTGATTTAGCTCTAAAAATAGACCCAAAAGACCCATTGTTTTAATCTACGATTTGAATGAATTTGATCCAATAAGTCTTAGGCTCCTAAATTTTCAGAGCTTCACTCTCATCACCTATATAATGGACATAGCTTATAAATACTTTTAAAGAAAAAAGAGGTGTAAATATATTCATATTAGTTAAGCAGGGACAAATGATTTTATAAGATATGAGACAAAATCAACAAAATGGTGATAAAAGAACCAATTTTACAAAATAAAGACAGCAATTTCCAAGTTTCTCTTCTATGTCAGGCATTAGTAAGTGTATCTGAAATATTCACAGACTAGTTAGGCAGAAAGTTTTGCAAGGAATGATATATGTATATAGAAAATGTAGTGATTACTTTATGAAAGAAAATGTTGATTTAACATATCATGAAAAGAGTCTGTATGTTTCTATGTGTTGGGTTTCCTAGACCAAGTGAACCTAAAGGATTGTGAATAATGCAAAGAAAGCTGAGATGTAGTCAATTAATGTGACTCTTTTTTTCATAACTCCTTCGTTGCCTGTGTTATCATTCTGGACCCTAGACCTGTGGTTATGGTCCCATTTTGGAGGGAATTCTCTTTTACATGATCAAGGGGGTTTAAGCTTTGATCGTAGCAAAGGGTGAGAATCAATTTATATACTTTATTTCCTTAAGTTATACCTCTAATAAAGTGATTTACAGGATCTAACTTAAAATACTATCCTTTGCTTTCCTTGGGATATGATTAGCCAGAAGACATGGAACACACTTCCATCAAAGCCTTTCCTCAGTATAGAAGAGCCATCTGAGAGGGAGCTCCAGTCTTGGAAAACAGGAGACAGTCTTTTTTTAAACTACAGAGGTCACTGAGACCAGATGCACCGGAGACTCTGCCTTGAAGACCCAGAGGAGCAGAACCAAGACAAGAGGGTACCTTCTCCTCACCTGCCTGAAGACTATGAGATGCAGACATAGAGCTAGGCAGGTTAACTTCCTGCTTCTCACAAGCACATGGGTGAGAAGGTGAGGTCCAGAAAAAGACTTCACTGCATGCTGAGAAGAGGGACTGCTGTCGACAATGGAATGAGCTTTCTCCTTACTGTTTACCGATTCTGATTTGCGGTAGTGAATTAACTTCCTCAATTAACCACCTTAATCCTGGGGGAAAAAGTGTCTGAAAGGTATAAATGGGCCCATACATTTAGAATGCCAGTCATAGCGGATCACTTTTGTACATTGTAAAGAGCTTCTGTCTCAGAAACCCACAGGGCTAGTTCTACCCGGTATGTCAATGAGTCAGAATTGAATCAATGGAATTGAGTTTGAGTTTTCTTACTTTTGAACTTATGATTTGAGGAAATATTTTTAATCTTATTATTTATTTAGTTTAGAGTGAGCATTCCTACATTTAGACTTGCATGTTTATGTATATATATATATGTGTATATATATATATATGGAAAATTGAGTCAATAAAATCAGTTTTAAAAAGACTTCTGCAAGAAGCACACTAGTCTATGTGACCATGAGGTGTTGAAGGGATCAGGTATCAGGCATCAAAGAACTAAAAATTATATCATTGTAAATGAGGGGCCCAAAGTCCATCTGTAGATAATGGGAGATCCCCTCACAGAAGGGTCTCAGGAAAGAGACAAACCAGTCAGGGTGCAGTGTAGCAATGATGACACATACAAATTTCCTCTAGTTTTCAAATGCTTCCTGCCCCCCTCTCCCCCCACTATCATGATCCCAATCCTACCTTACAAATATGGCCTGACCAGAGGATGTAAACTGGTACAGATAAGAATCAGAAACATAAGGAATGCAGGACAGATGATCTCTTTTGGCCAGTAGTGAGCATGACAATATTGGGAGGGTGGGGTAGAAAGGGGGCACCAATTATAAGGATCTACTTATAACCACCTCCCTGGGGTATGGACAACAGGGAAGTGGGTGAAGAGAGATGTCAGACAGTGTAAGATATAATAAAATAATAATAATAATAATAATAATAATAATAATAAATTATCAGGACTTCATGAGGGAGGGGGAGCTGAGAAGAAGGGGAAAATGAGGAGCTGATACCAAGATGCTTAAGTAGAAAGCAATGTTTTGAGAATGATGAGGACAACAAATATAAAAATGTGCTTAACATACAATGCATGGATGAATGGATTGTGATAAGAGTTGTATGAGCCCCCAATAAAATGATTTTAAAAAGATAAGTTTTGTATTAATGAAAAATATTAAATAATACCTGATCAAAAAGAAATAGGAAAAACTGCTACTTAAAAAAATCACAGTAAAGGCTGAGCCCCGGTGGCATAAGTGGTTGAGTGTGGGACTGCACCCGTGGGCTTGGCAGTTCAGATCCAGCTGTGGCTCTCAGAAGCAGCACTGGGTTGCGCCAACGACCACCAGAGGCAGTGATGCCCCCCCCAAAAAAAATCACAGTAATTTGTTTTGGAAACTGAATGTAATAGCAATTTTACAATTCTGTATAATGAGGTTAAACAATGGATATATATATATATATATATATATATATATATTTCCAATTAATAGTATTTTTAAAAGAGAGTAAAAAATAAGTGACTGCTGCATTAAATACTATTTTCCAAACCAGTCATAGTCACAGGTGCTTAACATCTATTATTGCACTGTTGATACTTACACTGATAGGTTTTTCTCCATTTATCCTATTTCAAAAGAGACACTGTTCCTAGCATTAGAAAGAAGGGCCTGAATGCAAGTAATTATGACTTTAAAACACATGCTCTTTCCTCAAAATATACAGTGAGTTATCTTTCTCTATTTTCTTCTTTTGGATGGTGGTGTGGTTGATGTGAAAATTCATTTGAAGCAGTCTGGGGACTGTGGTTCTTAGTATATTGGGCTGGTAACTGTCATCAGGTCAGTTGCTAAAACCTAAAATGTGCTTCTTAGGTGAGAGAAGAGGTGTTCTGCTCTCCTAAAGACATGCAGTTGCAGGAACCCAGAACGGCAGTTATACTTGGTCAGATAGCATTGCTATGAGTTTGCAGACCAGAGAAGAATCAAAGTATTCGAAATGTGGTTCTGGAGAGGAATATTGAAGTCGCCTTGATGGTAATTGGTTTAAAGTGCAATTATATCCACTAGATCCCTTCCCCTATAGTCTCCTATCACCAACACTTCACCTACCTTGTTACCTCCCATATCATCTGAACACAGCAGGCTTTTCATTCGCCCTCATCCCCATTCCCCATTGCTGAGCTTACTTCCAGCCCTCAGTGGTACAGAACTATCACCCCCTGGTTCCCTAATTACCTGCAGTCCCATTGTCATGCTGGGCTTGATAGACACATATTTACCTATGATATTAGGGTTTTCTGCCTGGAAGAATGTAATTTGTTTATGCTAAATTCCACCCGACTTCCCCTAGGCTTAGCATCATGAGCTTCAGTAATAAATCAAAGAAAGGCATAAATGAAACACAGCATTGCTGGGCTTCATTCATAAATCACAGCCCGCACATTTTGTAGCAGCCTGGTAATAGGTTGCCGTTACCCAAATAGTTTCTCCATGGCATTAATTCCTGATCTCAAAAACAGGAGTTACATGGGGAAGGTGATAGCTGGGGAAGGCGTTCAAAAACAGAAGGAAATGAAAGCATCTAAAAATCCTCATTAGTCTTGAACTGCTCCCCTCCACTGAACAGCTAGCTCCAGGTTTTCGTTATCCTCTCACTAGTAATGAAATTACCTGAGGATAATCAGCAAATAATAAAAATGCTGTGACAGGAGAAATGAATTTCACATATAAACACTGCCTATAATTATTTGAGGTTAAGAGAAACAAACAATCTCCCCATCTTTCCAGAGGGCTGCAACTTTGCTGTAGGAGCAGACGCCATTATGATTGAAGGGATTCTTCACAGGCTTCTATCTCAGGGCTCCCTCAGAAGCTATTGACTACATAGAGGCTTGCTTATGCAGCAGGTGCTGAAAATCAAAGTATCCAGTTGTACGCTGGCAGGAAGGAAGAGAAATAGTTATAAGAAATGGATAAGAAAGCATGAGATCTTCCAGCAAAAGCAATCTCTCCTTAAGTAAGGACACCGTCAGGGCTGAAATGGGGAATACCAGATCTTGGCTTTGAAAGAAGACATGAGGACAGTTTTGAATCAGAGACTAAGGTGATGAGCTTGTCAATGTTTCTCATGTATTCCCAGTTTGAATTTGAGAGAGGGAGATAGACAATGAAAACCTTTTTTTAATTTTTTTGTTCTTTAGGATAACTGAAAGTGAGAGATGAATGGATGTGATCTGGGTGTCAAAGATGCATGCAGCCTGAGCGCGAACCATTTGACATTTTTCTTTCACCCTGATTATAACACTGGTAATGAATATGCTTCTTTATGGAGATTGATGGTTTCAGGAAAAGTCCTGAAAGAACTGCCCAATGTTGAATTGTAGAATTTGAGGTACAAAATAGCATTTGATGTTTGTTGTGGTTTGTTAGGTACCATCAGGTTGGTTCTGATCAAAGCAACCGTTTTGCAATAGATCAAAACACTGCCTTCTCCTCCACCATCATCAGCATTGTTCTTATGTTTGACCCCATTGCTGCAGCCACTGGGCCATTCCACGTAGTTGAGGCTTTTGCTTTTTCCCTTGTCTCTCTACCAAGCATGCTGTGCTTCCAGGACTTGGTCTCTCTTCAGAACAACTCCAAAGCATGTGAGACAAAGTGTTTGCCATCCTTGCATGTAAGCAGCATTCTGATCTTGAGAAAGGCAGATGTGTTCATTCTTTGGCAGCCCTTAGAACAACTCAATATTCTTCCACTACACCGTATGTAAAAAGCATCAATTCTCCTCCAGTTTCTTTTATTCAGTGTCCAACTTTCACCTATATGTGTGGCAATGGAAAATGCCATGGCGTGGGTCAGGCTTACCTTGGTCATCACAAGTAAACCGTGGGCTTAAATACACGTAAGGGGGTGTTGTGCTGAATGCAAACCATCCTTTGATCTCTTAACGGCTGGTTCCATGAGCATTGATTGCATATACAAACAAGATGAAATCCTTAATGGCATCCACTTTCTCTCTGTCTATCGTGATCTTACCTATGAATGCAGTTGTGCGCATTGTGCCCTTTACCTTGAGCTCTCCCCCACCCTGAAGGCTAGATTCAATTTTCTTCATCAGCAACACCTGCGAGCCTTCCTAACTTTCAGTAAAGCAAGGTGTGTCATCAGCAAATCACAAGTTGACTTCCTTCAGTCCTGACGCCATATTCCTCTTCATATCATCCAATTGTCTTATTGTTTGTTCCATATAAAAATTGAATAAAGTGATGCAAGTGTACACCTCTGTTGCTTTAAACCATACAAATAGGGTTGATTGGGAGAATTGAAGTCTGTGAAGGAAATGAGGAGGAGAGAACATATTCAGAATAATTATGAAAACTTCATGAATTATTCTCTTAGCCTGACCTATGGTAGCAGCCTGGGTTGACCAAAGAAACAAATTCATAGACACTAATGTATATAACAAAGAGCTTTATATACAAGAGGAACCATCCATTAAGGAAAGATCCCAACCCAGTCCAGTCAAAATCCATGACTCCATTATAAGCTCATATGTCTTGAACCAGTCTATAAATTCCTCTTCAGACTCATGCAATACATGCAATGATGCTGAAGGCATGAAATCACAGTCTAGTGGGTGGAAACTCTTGTGGGTCCAGTGGCAGTAGAGACATTTCAGTGCTGGCTGGGGTCGCTATATGATACCTTCAGCTAGCATGTCTCATAGAGAATGAATCTTTCTCCTGTCTCCAGGGAGCATTTATCTCCTTAGCAGATCCAAATGAGGTCATCAAGCTGCAACCTGATTGACAGGCTAACCTTTTGACTCTTAATACAAATTGACAACAAATTATATAACTACCACACCTACATACCCCTGACTGGATTCCTGTGCTTCAGTTCAAACTAAAAAGAATATTGGATTTAGGCTGAATGTGACATATGATTTCATGGCTCCTTTGACCAATTGGCTCATGTATTAACCTTTTCCATCACTTGTTTCCTTACTTGAAAGAGAGAGAGAGAGAGAGAGAGAGAGAGAGAGAGAGAGAGAGAGAAAGAGAGAGAGAGAGAGAAGACAAGACAAGGCAAGACAAGAGATTGCAATATACCCTTGTGGTAGTCATGTGTTTATATTAATTTCATGATTGAGATGTAGGGGTGGAGTCTAGCCTGCTAATCTGGAGATAGCCATTGAATAGCCAATGGGGCCTCTGTGTGGGCATGGCTTTCTCCTGATACGTCTGGGAAATCTCGCGATATTTCCCTCATGAAGATGAGAAGCTATCTCCCAGTTGTTGGGACTTTGTCTCAGAGACAAGGAATTACGGACAAGACAAGATGGCAGTGTCTGAGCTACTGCAGGAACCAGAGGAGAAGCCACACGGACTTGCCCTCATGGATCCAGACCTCCGAAGCTGGAGAGGCCTTGAGGGGACCTCTGTCAGTCATGAGTTGCTTCTGCCACCTCGGAATGCTGTTGATGGACCCTGAGCCCTGGAAGCGAGGAGCCAACGGGAGAACCCTGTCGGTGCCCGGACTCTGCACCCACTGGCCTGTGACTTCGTGAGTTGGAAGGAGACTTTATAGACTGATATCAGGCATATGGGTTAATATCGGACTTGTGACTTCAAACTGGACTGGGCTGGGATGTTTTCTCAAAGTCCCATTCCTCTTGTATGTAAACCTTTTCCTTATATCCATATGTGTGTCTATGAATTTGTTCTTCTAGTCTATCTGGACTGATACACCCATTAGAATATGGGCACCTGAAATGAACAAATAGTTAAGTTTGACCTAGCATCAAAAGGTGATTGTTTGAGGTCATCCAGAGGGTTCTTGAAAAAAAAGAATGACTTATTCTTTTCTATGCATCATAGCTACCAAAAATCCTATGGATCTCAGTTTTACTCTGATTCTGCCATGCCCCTTTGGGTTGATGTGAGGTGCAATGAATCTGATGTCAGATGGTTGATTTCTAAGTATTTGGGGAGATGGACGAAGTCTTTTGAAGCGGCCGAGTCACAATCCCTGAACTTGACAGGTTCAGGTCTATGCATCCTAGAGGAGCAGTTCTGTCCTGTAGATTCTGTTTGAGTCAGAACTGACTGGAAAGTAGTGAATGAGTGAAATAGTTGTGTACGTTAAAAGCATTTTAATAAGCAGCATAGTTATAACTGGATATTATTATTATTCCTATTATATAGTTGAATTAACAGGCATTTGATTGCACCCTGTGAAAAGGAGAGGGAATTGTTTATAAAAAATAAGTTTGAAAGCCATAAATAATACAGTGTGTAATTATTACTGTTATTACCACTTTTTATTCATGATCTCATTACTTCTAAAATATATTAAGTAGAAAGATAAGGCAGAACAAAAGGAAGTATTTAAATCTGTAGATGCCCCTATGTCCTATATATTATTTTAACACTCACAGATACACTGGAGTGGATATATTTCACATAAACTATTTTGGAGCACCCAGGAGTGTCTACTTATTTAGAATTTGATTTTATTTGTGCCACTTTGGTCCATATTTTCTGAAACTTTCATAACCCAGGGATCATCATGTCTACAATTAAATAGATTAACCCCAATAGTTCCTCGTCTATGTTCTTAACAACAATACCTCCTTCCATATTTAATCCCTTCATCCCATGTAATCTTCCTAAAATACAATTTAACTAGGTTAAATTGTATGGTTATAACTGCCATTATAACAAAATTCAAACAACTTTAGCTTAACAGCTTGGGTTACCCACTCTGCATTTCATCATACACCTCACCCCACTTCCTACCCATGCCTCTATACAATCCTATATTTCCATAATGCCATATTTCCTCCAGATAATTTTCAGTTCTGATATAAGATATTATTATATGCATTCCTAAAACCAATAAAATAAATAGAATATATGGTGGAAACTACACCTTTCAAGAACTTGTGATTCACACCAAGAACAAATTCATGCAAATGGAGCAACTGTTCTATGCTTGGTAAATGGTTAAAAACACGTGCATGATATTAAATATGATGTTTGGCAACCTCCATTGCTTGACATTGAAAAAGATATGACATTTACTTCTAGAGTTGGGAGCTGGAAAAATATAGCCTTGTGCATGACTGTGAAATGCAGGGAATGTTACCTGAAATAGGAAGGAAAGACGGTTTCTCAGATGTGAATGGGGTAGCATGGCTCACAACACAGAAGGTGAACTGAGGTAGAAGGCATATGTTTCAGGTGTGCAAATTGATTACGCCTAAGCAAGCACATTCTAGTTTTCTGCATTCACTAGAATTTTCTCAGAAAACAATTATGTGTGTTATATTCAAAGTCTCTCCTTATCTATCAATTTCACAAAAACAATTGACATTTTCAAAATAACCGTTTTGGTAGAAAGTATTTTGATTTGTTATGGTTCATTATTCTCTGGGCCTTCACTCTAATATGCAATCTACATTAAAAAACCCAGCCCCCTAACATCCACAAATCTCATTTATCATTCAGATCTATGCTTAAACACTTTGACCCTGCATAGACACCTTATGAAGGCATTCAACAAATATCAAATATATCATTCTTAAAATAATTCCACTCAGTTGTTTAACAGCAATGGTCTTAAACCTAGATACTTTGATTAAAATTCATTGGAGAACATTTCCCCCCTCCTCTCTCTCCTCCCTCAAGAGCTCTGCCTCTACCACCGCACACACACAGTCTTCCCATTTCAGTACATGACATTTTTATCCTTCAAGTTCATCCAAAACTTGGCATCATCCATTGGACCCATCAGTCTTGCTACGTCACATCCAATCTGCCAGGAAAAATGTCTTTGTTCTACACTGTGTATATTTAGAATCCACCCACTTCTTATCAACATCACTGCTATTTTTCTTGTCTAAGATGCCACTGTGTCTTGCCTGGATGATAGTATTTCTTTAAATGGTCTCATTATTGCCAAATTTGCTCCCTATGTTCTATTTTAAACATAGCAACAGAGTGATAATTTTAATGTGTAAATTATATTATATCATATCACAATCCAAAACAGTGTGGAATATCCTAAATATAAGTCTGCAGAGATGTAAATGTTCTCATCTCCTCTTCACAAACTTATATCTTGCTGCTCTCTTCTTCCATCAATTCTCCAGAGAACCCTTAGTCTATATCCTTGCACAATGGTTTCCTTTATCTGAGATACAAGGGATAAGATGCTAGACTAGATTTTTGAATTCCATAGGTAAGTATCTGTTACAAATCTGCCTGTGCTAGTCCATTTACCCCTGACCAATCTAAGAAAAGTACCAAGAACATGCCAAGCCACCATTATTCTCCTTACCTTGATTTGGGTTTGTTCACTGAATTCTACATCTCTCTTTTTTGTTTTATTTTATAGAATATCTCCAACTAAACCTTAAAGGCACAGGATTCAGTTGTGTTCTGTGTAAGTTGATCTTTTATTTTGCATGAAAGAAGCATTCAATCAATAAAAATGAATTAAAAATCACATTTGATAAAAAAAACCCATACAGTATAAGCTATTTGGAAAAATCAAAATAGAGTTATCAGTATCTATATTTTTCCTTTTCTAAAGTGAGGTCATGTTTTTGATATTAAACTATATCAGCATGATTTTTTATTGGTAGTGAGGGTGGGAGAGTGCACATTGATCTATTCAACTTGGAAGTGATTCAATTATCAGTCAAGGGCCTACAGAATTCTAGTTAAATTGATTGCTTTGATTAAAATTTTCTAGGTCCTTCCTGATTCATGGTGTCATAATTGTAAAACTAAACTCGAATTACACATCATGATATTTACTCACGTTTGTGGTATTGCTCGTTGTACACTCTAAACTCATTCTACCTTTTCTCCAAAGAAGCTTCATCATACCTATAGCGAAAATGAGAAATTAAAATATTTTGCAGTAGATCATCTTCCTGAGCATTGGTACTTTTAGTGAAGAGTATAGATATGAGAATACAAAGGGAATTGACAATATTTGTGTTTCTGTTCACTCTTGACATTTTTCACCCCATGTAACTGGTAAGGCACTGTTTATCAGAACCTTGTCCTCACAACGTCCCCAAGCACTGGTTTACCTGTACCCAGAGAAGAGGCTATGGAAGTGAAGGTGCAAAGAAGAAGAACAAACATTCCATTAATTGGGCTATGCTTTCTTGGAGAGCTTTTAAGGACATGGTTCTGATAGTCTAATCAACTACAAAATGTGAGTCTGTATTTTCAAGTGTTCAAAGTCAACTCTGTCACTAACAGTGGTTGTGTTCTCAACATTTACATCTGTCTTGTTTAGGGGAACTTCCTGGACCCAGAGAGTTGACTGTGGAAGTAAGACTATGAGGAAGGTGGACAAAATGTCCTTAAGTTAGGCTATGTCTTTTCTCAAAACTCCTTGATGTACGTTTTGAGATCATACCCTTGCTAGTGATAGCGTGGCCTCAAGCACTTAGAAGATTGGAATCATAACTATCATTGTATTCTGGAAATGCCTATAACATCATAACTATAAGTGAAATGATGGTGCTTAAAATAAGGGTTATTACTTTATAATATAGCTGATTTACTTGATAATTTTACTGATCTCTTTATGAGTTGATTACTTTATTCTTCTGTTTCTTTACAGCATCTGAATTAACAAAAGCTTAGCCCCAGAGATGCAAATAATTTAATTACTTTATTATTTTGTTTAAATTTTTGGCATCACTGCCCTCTGGGGATCGTGGGAGCTACCCAGCCTTGTTGCTGCTGGATTTGAACTGCCAAGCCAGTGGGCTGCAGTCCCTCACACCACCGGGGCTCAGTCCAGAGATGCAAATAATTTAACCTTCAGCATCATGCTGAACACCTAGAGTTTAAGGTCAGCTCAGGTGTGTTGTCATAACTTATCTCTAATCTCAGCGTCCTGTCTTTTTAGGTGTATGACCTTAAGTTTTGGGACCTCCTCTGAAAGGGGCAGCAATTTGAAGGAGAGCATTAATTGGATTGTTGTACAAGGAATCCTTCGCAGCTGTGAAAATCAGTTTTCCCCACAAGGTTACGGGTAACTTTTAGCCAGTTGGCTTGGCTTTGTGTGATTTTTCTGATTGATGGGCTTTCCTATTTCTGTGACAGTATTTCTCTGGGAGATGCATCCAGCACCAGAGCCAGATTGCTAACAATATCATTATGATTTTATTATTGTTCTGGTCCTGGAGATCTATAACTTGGTTTTCTATTAACACATTACTCAAGCAAGACAGTGGGAAAGCAACCACTTCTGTTTCGAGGCAGCACCAGCCACCTGTCTCCAGGAAATGTCTGTTTTGATACACTAGAAATGGGAAAACTAAGTGGAGTGACCGGCACAAACGGTAATTTTCTCTATTTGTACTTCACTCGTTGGTGTGTGAGGCAATGGTCTTCCTGAAAGGGCAGATGCAGAGACCCATTAACTCCTGGAGGATAAATGCACACTCACCAAGAGGTACCTACGGTGATGAGAGGAGGCAACATAAATCAATTTCATTGACAATCTCACACTGGCAAGCATTAACGCTGTTAGTCTGTAATGACCCTAGGGGGAACGGATATGGATGCATCTTCATGAAAAAAAAAATATATATATATATAACCATTTGTAATTGAATTTGAACCACATTCTGACCAAACCAAGCTCTGTGCCATGAAGTCAAGGCTGAATCATACATAGCAGCCATCACAACACCACCCCGCCCCCTCTGTGGGTTGCTGACAGGGTAGTTGCTTCCAGGAGTAGTAAACCCCACTTTCTCCTCTCGAGCTGTGGGTGGTTTGTAACTGCCAAACATCTTGACTGCAGCCCGAGGATAGCCCCTGTGCAACCAGAGCTCCTATTGTTTTTACAGACTTTCTTCCACAGGAAAGGCTTGAAAAGAGGAGAGATGCCAACGACAGGTGACAGGATGCGGAATTGTCCATTATAATCTAGTCTCCCTCTATCTTAGATTCCCTTAACCAGACAAGGTTTACAGAATGAGTTTTCTGAGCCCGGAAAGAAGATAGGACATAGGAAGAGCTATAGTTTTAAACAGTTGCAACAACAAGAAAATGAGTTTCCAAAAAAAAAAATAATTATTATTTCCTTTTCTATCTGGGAGGTTATTTGCTTCACTGATTATCATTGGGATAGAATGTATATATAAATGGAAGGGGAAAATGTAAAAAATGATTAAGTTGCTCCTTTCATGTATACATTTTCTCATTTTTAATTGGAATCTTACTTGTTATAAATTGAACTGTGTCTCTTAAGAATATACTCTGAGATTCTAATTTGTATATCAGATTGATATTATGCTGGAGAGACCTCAAGTCATGCTCTGAAATTTTCAGTACATTTAAGCTGTGCTTCTTAATATCATGTTCTACCTCTGAATAGACAAGATATTTCCCCCAAAAGTAATTAAAATAAAAAGACATTTCCCCCCATAAACCAAATCCTTGATCACCAATATTCACCCCAAATCTACACACACAGTAATATTTTGTAACAACAGTTGAATGTACTCTTTTTTTTTTTTTTTTTTGGGGGGGGAGCATCACTGCCCTCTGGGAGTAGGAGGCCCAGCCTTGCTCCTGTGGAGCTGGAATCGAACCTCCATCCCAGTGGGCCGCAGTCCCCCGCACAACCACTACGCCACCGGGGCTCAGCCCCGAATGTACTCTTAAAAACATAAAAATCTGTGTTATTGATTATGAACCAGAGAGTTAAGAAAGTCTTAAAGTTCCAGCTTTGTGGAAATCTGGTATATTAGGGATTAGGACATTATGAAAAAAAATTTTTTATGAAAAATTTTAAGAAATTGTTTGCATCATGTAGTAGAAAAATGGCTAGCAATACTTTACTTTCTACTAGTAGAAAATATAAAATATGTCCCCTAAGCTAGTGGAATTTATTAAATCAATTCCAAGTAAGTCTGTAGAAAGGACTAGTTGATTTAAATTTAGTCATGTACCCTGAGATATGAATAGAAGCAAATGAGCAAAATAGGAATGGCTTGTTTTTAAGCAAAGGTAAGAGACCTGGGAAACTACTGAGGCAAACATCTTGGGAAAGAAGTAAACTTATTGTTATTTTCAGATGACCTGATTTTATAGGGTGAGAACCGCAAAGACTCCACAATTGCATTTCTGGATATGACAGGAGAATAGGGAGATTGGCAGGATGTAAGATCAACAAGCGGAAGTCAATTGGGTTGCTCAACACCACTGAGGGGACAGGAAGGTAGTACCTTTCATAGTAGGCAAACATAGGAATATATAAGGATATACTCAATCAGGGGTGGGGGGTGATCTGTAGGAGGAAAACTACAGAACATTATTACAAGAAACCAAAAGTGACCTTTGCAAATAAAAGAGTATTACATGCTCATGAATCAGAAGACTCTATGCTATAAAGATGTTAACCTTGCCAACAGTACTACAGAAGTTAAATGCAATCCCAATATAAATTCCAGAATCATTTTTCAGAGAAGTGGAAAAGCTAACCACCATCTTCACATGGAAAGGTAAGAAGCTCAGAGTTGGCAGGGAACTCCTAAAGAGGAAG
This sequence comes from Nesogale talazaci, assembly GCA_004026705.1. Lineage (NCBI taxonomy): Eukaryota > Metazoa > Chordata > Mammalia > Afrosoricida > Tenrecidae > Nesogale > Nesogale talazaci. The sequence goes on along the minus strand of PVJH01008828.1, from coordinate 19,336 downwards.
AAAAAAGTGTGTAGGTTTGTGTTTTAATTTCATTATACAGTCACATTTGTCAGAACAGCTTCGTACTAGTATAATGATAGATGATCAGACCAGTAGATAAGAAGAGAAAACCCAGAAAGTAAAACAACAGAATACTGATCTTTGATAAGGGCTCCAACAATATCAAATAGGAAGAAGATACCCTTTTAATAAATGGTGCAGGAAGAGCTGGATATCTACATGCAGAAGAATGAACAAGAGCCTTACCTCACTCAATATACAAAAACAAATTCAAGATGGATCATGGACCATGAGGTAAAACACAAAATTCTCGGGGTCATCAATGAGAAAATTTGGGAAAAAGCTAAGAAATTTAGAACAGGGAATAAATGCACTATCAGACATAAGGAAGGATACATACTCAGAAAAAGACAACATAGCGTAGAACCTACTAAGGATGAAATACTTGTGTGCACTGAAAGATTTCATGAAGAAAGTAAATAGAGAGCCAATAGACTGGAAAAAGTTATTTAGTAATAACATATCTGACAAAGGACTTGTTGCTAAACTCTAAAGAATCCCCCAAGCTTACAACAAGAAAAAAACCAAATAGCCGACTGAGGAGGTAGACTAAAGACTCAAACAGAAGGTTTGCAAAGAAGAAATCTGAAAGGTCAATAAACATCAGAGAAAATGTTCCCGATGACTAGCCATGCAGGAAATGCAAATCAAAACAACTATGAAATACCACCTAACACCCACAATTTAAAAAAAAATAAAAACAAAGAACATAAAATTGCAAATGTTGGAAGGAGTGTGGTGAGATAGGAAAGTTCATTCACTGCTAGTGGTCACGTATATACTGCATTTGTCAGACCATAGATACATTTCCCCCCAAAGTATGTGTGTGTATGTGTGTGTGTGTGTGTGTGTGTGTGTGTGTGTGTGTTGAGGAGCGGAGGGGAGGGTGATAGAACAAGGGTGTATCTTATGGTCTGAAGGCGGGGAGAGGGAGAGAACAGGGTGCATCTTATGGTCCGAAGGTGTGGTACCCCAGAACATTTGTTTATGGTCCCCTGCGTCTGCTTATTGTCTGCTGTTGTTTGCATGCTCTTGTGGATTGCTATGTGTCCAGGGAAAGTTCTGTCTCCTGGTGTATTAATATCAGTCAGAACACATGATTGGGACAGCACATGCCTCTGTCACTTGCTAATGAAAGTGAATGATGGCTTTTAACACCACTGCTGAGTTTATGCCATTAAGTATTATTGTATATTGCTTTATTTTAAATAGTGTAGTATATATTTAGTACAGGTACAATTTGGTTCAGCATATTTTTTCTTGTTTTCCTGCTCTATACTCTGGGTGCATCTTATGGTCAGGTATGTCTTATGGTCCAAAATACAGGTTGTGGCAGTCACTAATCTGATGTCAATTTGAGGATTAAGAGTGTAGGGGAATAGTCTAGTCTATATATCTGGAGATAGCCAATTAGACCTCCGTGTGGGCATGGTTTTCTGATGAGGCCATATTTCCTCGTTGGTGGTAAGAGACTCACTGCTCAGTCCCTTGGAGACAGACACTCTACTGACAAGACACAAGGCTGACTCCCTGTGAGACATTCTGTGGGATAAATCACATGGGCTTAATCTGATGGAACCAGACCTCTGAAGCTGAAAGTCACATAAAGACTCCTGCCAGTGCTGAAATGTTTGAGAAGACACAGAGAGGTCCCTACCAGCACTGAGAAGATTCTACCACCACTGGATACACAAGACTCTGCACCCACGGGCCTGTGATTATCCTGGCATGATTGCATGTGCTTCGAGAATCTGAAGAGGACTTTATACATCGATATCAGACATATCGGCTAATATTGGACTTATGCCTTTGGACTGGACAGGGCTGGGATGTTTCCTCAATGTTCAATTATACACATATGCTTGCTAATAAATTTGTTTTTCTAGTCTACCCAGACTAACACATATGGCAATTATAGCCATTGTAGAAAGCAATTTGGCAAACACCTAAAACATGGAAACCAAGCTATCAAATGACCCAGAAATTCTTTTACTGGACTTAAACTCACAAGAAAAAAGAAATAGACTATGACAGACAGTTGCTTGTCAATATCCATTGCTGGAAAGATTATGATTGCAGAAAAATTGAAATGACCTGAATTTCTATCAATGAGTGAATTGATTAAAAAAAAAACCTCTGATGTATACAAACAATGGAATATATGCATCCCTAGAAAATAGTGATGAAACTAAGAATCATCTCATTTTGTGGAAAGAGTTGGAGGATATGCTGAGTGAAGTTAGTCTAGCACAAAAGATAACAAACAACACAGGTCTACTGAAATAAGCTCACGCAGCAAATAAGCTCAAGAGAAAATGCACACTACACGCAATCCCTGGGATGAGGACTATGTATTCTTGCGTGAGTCAGATGAAACCAATGATTCAAATGTCATCCAAAACAGATGCAGATAGATAGGCCCTGTGCAGACAGGCATCTTTTCTCTCCTCTCGTATGGCTTTAAGGCCCAGGGCAGGGTGGGGGAAGAAATAAACTATGGCAACAGGGGGTGGAGTAGGGGTGTTGTCAGGGCACTAACCAACCAGATGGGAGGGTATTGTTTACATCTAGACAGGAGGGAGAGAGGGAAAGTAGACCCCATCTTTGCGGGTGATGTTCATGCTCAAAACAGCTCATTCCTGGAGATGACTGTAGGGCCAACCTTGGCTTCAGAGATGATGCCCTCTCTCTATATGACAACACTAGAAGGGACAGCCATGAAGATACAATTTTGGGAAAGTAGCTGGTCTGACCCTAAAACATGGGGGGAAATAAAGAGAGGACACAACAGACCAGTGATAGGAATGAAGCCATGAAGTCCCTGGAGTATCCCAAGCATAGGCTTCTGACTCAGGAAGCAGACTGGGCACCCTGTCTGATCTAATTGCTGATTACTCCCAATGGGGTCATGCTGAGTGTCGAATGATATAACTGGGACTGGGGCCACTATATCACTCCATCCCTGATGGTAAAAACCACGAGGATGTTTAGGATGTCCTTGGATGCCCACGTTTTGGACAGGAATTCTAAAGACTAATTGGGTGTATGAGTTGCTGGGTAACTGGGACATGGGATATGCAGCCCTGGACCAAAGGAGACTGGACTGATAGTTTACAACATATCCTTCTCTATATTTAACAAAGATATATTCACATGTTCTATGTCAGAATCTGTTAGTCTTCTGAGTGTGTGTGTGTGTTTATCTATATAAGATAGGCAGGATACGCAATCTTATGGAGACTTTGGGTTTATGGGTTTATGCAAGGCTTCTTGGGGGCCAGAGGAGGGAAGTGGGTGGGAGAGGAGTGGAGAACCAATAATGATAGGTACAGAGGAACTGTAAATCTTCTAAAATTGATGGCAAGGAGTGTGTAGCTTTGCTGGTCATATTTGATCAACCAAATTGTATCTGAAAGGGATTACTGAGAGGTGAATGATAGGTAAACATAAGAACAGGGTAGGAGAAAACAAAAGAGAAGAAACAATATATGTGTGTATTTATTTATATGTGTATATATATGCAAATGCAACAAGAAAACAGATGGGCTTTGGATCTCTACTCAAATCTTACCTTGGTACATGAACAGAATGAGGCTCATATTCTTCTATGCTTGCTGAAGACAAAATGGGTACTAAGCAAATGTGCTGAAGAAAGCTCATGGTGCCTGGCTATTAAAATATATAGCCTTCTTCAGTCTTAAAGGTTTGTTATTAAGCAAGTGGCCATTTAGCGGGGAAGCACACCAGCCTGTGTGAGCATGAAGTGTAGATGGGAAAGGTATCAGAAGTTCAAAAATAAGCAAAAAGATTGATGTGAAGGGGTGCTGATATTATAGAGACCCCAAACCCACCTGCAAAATAATTGTACAGTCCTTTACAGAAGAGCCCCATGGAAGGGATGATAAATCCAACGTGTGGAATGACACTGTTGAACCAACTAACTATCCTCTGGTTCTCTAATATTTCCTCCCCTTACTATCATGACTTTTAATTATTTTACCTCATGAGGCATGCTAGATATGTGTATGTTCATCAGTTTATTTAAGATTGTTGGAAACATGAAAGCCAAGATAGATAACACTTCATAAGGAGCTTCCCTAAGGGTATAGGAAGTGGGGGGGAGGGGGATAATAGATAGCTGATACCATTGCTGACTGCACAATCCCACTCAATGGAATTGAGCAGAAAAATTGTATGTGAATGGATATATAGGAGTGCGTAAGATATGGCAAAAAGAAAACAAGCAAAAACTATTATAGAAAAGGATGGGTCTTCCTGATGGGTATGGTAGGTGAGAGGGGGGACAAGGAGGAGCTGATATCAAGGTGTTCAAGAAGAAAAAGTACTTTGAAACTAATTATGGTAGCAATTGTATAATAATGCTTGATCTGTTTGAACATTGTGCTAAATGTATGAATTCCCAATAAGACAATTCTTTTAAAAGGGGGAGCAATTAAAAAGTAATAAATAAAAAACAAGACATGGAAAACAAAGACTGATTCTAGGGAAATAGTGAAGTATAGGATGCTTTAAAGAAAGCACAATAGTACATATGCTGTGGCCAAGTTTGTCAATCATAAATTCTTCATAAGAGTGCATAAATACCTAAGGCATCCCTAAAACACTCTGGCAAATGAGCAAAGGCCTTAAGGGTCTTACAAGTGTGCATTATAGACTTACATCTTAAACTTAGCAACTCCCCTTCCAGTACTATATCAAATGATGTACTGCTATTCATAACACTCTCAGCAGGTGTGGACTGCTTCTTCCCTCTACCTAATCGTATCTGGAACCTCTGCCAAACCTGCCCACTGTGAATGACCATAGAGGTATTTGAAGTACTCATGGCACAAGGCTCCTGCACCACAGTATGACAATGTGACAGATAAGTGTCACATAGTGGATAAAAATAGAATGAAATCATTAAAATAGTAACATTTTCTCTCATTGTCGTAATGTTTGCTACTCAGTAATCCAGTGGTAAGGATTTTTTGTGTTGTTAATAGTGAAATGTAATTCATACTTTAAGATAGAACCTTAGCTTTTTTATCAATATGTGCTTCAATCCTTCCTTATTTAAAACAGACAAGACTGTGTCATCTCCCTATTTCAGATTGTTAGTGGGTATCCCTCCCATCTTGCTGCCTATTTTTTGGTGGAGTCAAAATTTGGGTATTAATTTGTCAACATGTGACATGAATAAGTGTTGACTAGATACAACTGTAATGGATAACATTCTTGATTTGCAAATTGTTGTCTCAACTTTGTGAACAACTGCCTCTGGATCTGTCTTGAATTCCAAACATACTGCTGCAACAGTTTAAAAATACTATTCAGAAAAAATGCTGTCATTTGTAAATCCTGTTGAGGTCATCTCAACTCTTAGCAACCCCATGCTTGCCAGCCTCACACTTGCTGTCATGTGTGAGTTCTCGGTTGCAACCACTGTGTCAATTCATTTCATTAAGAAGCATCCTTTCTTGCTGAGCCCTGGTGGCGCAGTGGTTGTGTGCAGGACTGCGGCCCACAGGGTTGATGGTTCAAATGCAGCAACAGCTCTCCAGGAGCAAGGCTGGGCTTCCTACTTCCACCAGGGCAGTGATGCGGAAGAAAAAAAAAGAATTGTCCTCTCTTGATCTGACCTTCTGCGTTACCAAGAATGACATCCCTTTATAGGGTCTCTCCTGATAACCTTTCTAAGGTAAGTATGTAAGACGATGTGTCTCTTTCTTCACTTTTCAGGAGCACTCTTTTTTTTTTTTCCAACACAGGCTTTTTTTTTTCTTTTTGCAGTCTACAGTACTTTCAATATCCTTGACCCACACTATTATTCAAATCCATAAACTCCTTTGTTTTCTTCCTTATGCATTGTCACACACTTACATGCGTTCATGAAAAATGCCCTGGTTTGGAGCAGGTGCTTCTTGAACTCCAAAGTGAAGTCTTTACTCCTCAACACTTTAAAGCCATCTCATGCAGCAGATTCTCACATTGGCGTGTATCCCTCAATTTCTTGATGTCTGTTTCCACGAGCATTAACTGTGGAGTTGAGTAACACTAATGATATCATTTGACGATTTCTGCCTTCTGTTGTTATCACCTTTCTTTGAAAAGGCATGGATTTCATCTCTTTCGATTTGTCAAGCGCTTAGCTGTCTTCAAATGCCCTTAGAATGGATAAGTCAGTCCTTCTACTATTCCTCCTGTTTTCCATCAATGACTGACGCAGTTCATTGTATCAGTGCATTTTACTTTTAAAGTGTTGGGATATTTTGTTTTGTTTTCTCATTTAGTACTATCTGTTCAGGCATGGTTTTTGCAAGTGTCTGGTGATTCATGTTTCCTTTTATTTAGCAATAGACTACTACTTGTTCGTTGTGCACCTGAATCATGCAATCAAGTGAGAGATCATTGAGGTCCTAATTAGTGTGGTAGATATAAAATCTGTTGTTATTTTAAGAGGATTAAGAGTGAAGGAGTGGAGTGTAACCTGTCAATTGGGTCACAGTTTGATGACCTCATTTGGAGGTGGTAAGGAAATAAATAGCTTCCTTGTGGTGGGACCCATGCTGACTCCCTGGGAAATATTGCAGCTCACAAGGCACATGGAGCTACATTAGTTCCCTGAGCTAGAGGACCCACATGGAGACCCTTGTCAGCAGTAAGATGTTCAAAATGCCACTAGATCTGAAAGACTTCCCACCCTCTTGCCTGTGATTTTCCTGCAGTTGGCATCATTAGACGTGTTCCATGAGTCTGAAGAGGACGTTATAGTTTGGTATCAGACATATGTGCTAATATTAGACTTACAGGCTTGATCTGGACTGGGCTGGGATATGTTCAATTGCTCTTGTATAAAAAGCTCTTTCTTATATACAGAGTGTCTATGCATTTGTTTCTCGAGTCTACCCAGACCAAGCCTGTCAGGTTTCTCTAGGGAAACTGAACTAATGATTCATCCAGAGAGATAGTTCAAGAGATTCACTCATGTGATTATTCACTCATGTGATTATGGGCTCATTCAAAAGCCCTTGGTCAAGCAGCAGGCTGAAGATTTGTGCTGCTCTTCTTCTGGCTCATGGGAATGTGGCAAGTAACCAAGTAGATTATAGTAGATTGTAGTAGATTGTACTTGTAGATCTACAAGTAACTTGTAGATCAGGTGGCTGCTTGGAAATTCTTGCAGCTAGAAGTGGAAGGTCCATGAATCAGATGGTCTGAAGTGTACATAGTGGAGCACGAGAAAGTGTTCTGTTAATCAACTTATATTCAGTCTGGAGATGGGACACAACCTAAAAAAATCTTCTTTGTACCAACAATTGATGACAGAAAGGTGATTAGAGAAGATAATGTGTTACATTTTCATTAGGAAAGAACAACAGCCCAGTGTTTGGTTACAGCAATGAAAAATATAAACTAGTGAAATTGATACATATGATAAACTTCCGCAATTAGTTTTGCAAAGATGATGACATGCGGCTGACAGGTAGGTCAAAATTTTAAACCTGATTAGGTTGCTATGTGGTGGCTCTGAATGTCTTGCTGATTAACAGATAGAAGAAATGACTTCAGATGCATTTTTTCCGCAGTGAAAATTTGGTAAACATAATAGTCATTACAAAAGAAAAGAAAAAAACATTACATTATACAAAGTGATAGGTTTCTACAGGAGGAAAATAACCAAAATACAACATAATTACATTCTTTTGTGCTTATTCTTAAGAACAGCAAACCCAAATAACACAATGAAAAATGCATATTAATAAATAAAATTGCATTCAATATTGTCTAAAACCATTACCATAACAGAATAACAGAAATATCATAAATGTGTCACTTTAAACAACTGAACTTTCCTTTCTCAGTTTAGGGTTGCATGCCAGTTCAGGGGAACATTTTCTCTTTCTGATGTATGGAAATCCTTTGTGTCTCTCGAGCTTCTATTCCTAGGATTCTTGTCAGTCATGTAGTATGTTTCTTCCCCTCTATTTGTCCTTAACCTACTTTTATATATTAAGAAAAAGATTAAAGAGAAGACCAACACTCATACTGACTCATCAGTATCACAAGGAATATCCATTGTCAAATGTGATTATAATCATATGCATAATGCACTGCCACCTAAGAGATTCACATTCATGGAGACGCAATAGAGCATTTCTGAAATTGTTCATCTTTATGAATGCAGGGAGCCTCATTTATCTTCCACGGAGTTCCTGGTAGGTTTGAACCATAGATTTTGTAGTTAGTAGTCCAATACTTGCCTGACAATGCCACCAGGACTGCTAACCATATATACAGAGGTTAAGATAAACTGCATGTACATTTTAGGGAACACAATTCATGCCATAAAAAATCTCTAGTTGAAATTTTGTGCATGTGCAAAACTGTAATCACTTTTCAAGTGACTGTTGATCTGGAGATCAACCGCTTAATAGTAACAAGTCCATCTTGTTCTCTCAGTCTATTTTTGCTATCTGAACAACCTTTTCTACCTCAACTGATATCCACCAGTTAGGAGAAAAGAATTCCAGTTTGCTAGTGAACTTAAACAGTTTTTACAGCTAATATATAATTGTTATATATACTTGGTGGCATAAAGAATAATTCGTTTTATTCAAAGGATGAGCATGACCTCTTAGATAATCAAATCTGGCATATTTGTGAAAGTAGAGTTTTAAATTTACTAATGTTTAAAGGACAATTAATTTGTTACTCTTTGAGGTTATGTTAGCATCTAAGGCTAAAGGGGTGGGACTGACCAGGGATAGAGAATATGAAGGCACTGATAGCATGCGAATGCACCTGTGACCATCAGATCTGTTAAAGATAACATTTTGAAAAGTCAAATACAGCACTGTGTATAATACTTACATTTTGACTTCTGTTTGTATGACTCAGGATGTGAACTCAATCTGCCAACTTGTGTTTTTCATTTCACTAGCTATCTGTCAGTTTGTCACTCTGTGTTGGATTGTAAGATGCTGTGATGTGGTAGGTTATGTCATCAGCATTTCATCACCAGCGGATCCTTCACTTGTTGTTAGCAGCATGTCCAAGTCCATTATTGGGAGTCCTGAGCAAATCCATTTCACCAGGGAGCATCTGTGCACTCCCTGGTCCTCTCCTTCCTCAAGCATTACATCTTCCTCCATTCATGAATCCTCTCAATTATGCATCTGTTGTGGTCCACATGGCTTGGATTGTCAAATCCCCAGATTTGCGTTACCAAGCAGCCTCTGTTTGTTTTCCATCAAACTCATTATCATCAAGTAGATTTTGATTCATGACAACTCTAGAATAGGGTAGCACTACCTCTGTGGGCTTCTGAGACTATGATTCTTTTCAGATCAGAAATATGCATCTTCCCCATTCAGAGCAGCTGGTGGATTGAATTAGAACTGATGACCTTGTAGTATATGACTCACTATGTAACCTGCCTGCGTTGATGTCATAGCAACATGCTAACTTCCCAAAGATGATGGTGACTCTACTTGAATAAAAATCTAGAATTATATCACTCGAGCACCATTGTTGGGTAGTTCTTAGAGGTTATGTTAGCATCTAAGGCTAAAGGTGTGAACATAATTGTGAACATTTTGACTTTATATTGATATCAGCTCGACTCTGTGACTTGTGTACAACAGAAGAGAATAACGTCTATTCTTTGTCATCCTCACAGTAATTGATACATTGGAGCTAGGTGTTGAAGTCACTGCATCATTCTCACGTAAAGTATCTGATATTTTGGCTGATTCTCTACTTTATCAATGTGATGCCTTTTTTCCCAGGAACTGGTCTATTCAGATAACGTGCCTGAAATACTTGAGACATCTTACCACCCTTAACTCTAAGGGACATTCAGGCTATATGTGTTAAAGATAGATCTTTTTGTTTTTATGCTAGTCCACGGTACTTTCAATATTCTTCCACAACCCCATGGTTCTAATTACTTTTCAATTTAATTCAGTGTTTAATTTTTATTTGTATATAAGACTATTGAATATCCCAGGCCTTAGGTAAGGTACACTTTATTGCTCAAAGTGACTTCATTTTGTTTCAACATTTTTATGAACATTTCTTTAAATTGTCAATTAGCTAAAGGTCTAAATTTCAGATCATGAACTTTGTATTAAACAATTTTAACTACTCACCAAGTCCTTTAATAGTTAACCCTCCACCTTATTTTTTTATTTCTCTTCACCCTCTATGGCCAACTATTTTCTATTTTACCCAAGCTTAAATAGATCTTGTGCAGGAAATTTTCCCATTGCAATACAGCATTACATCTGTTATCTGCTCTCTCCATGAATAGAAACTTTGAATTCAATTAAGATAAAATCATTACAATTTTGATCTTTTGTTCTGTTTACCTATTCATTGTGAACATTTTGGCTTTATATTGAATTTCAATCCATACTAAAAGCTATAGTTTTTGATCATCACTAAGAAGTACTTCAAGTCCTACTCACTTTCAATATCAGAGGTTATTAATAAGACTTCTTCTGATTTGAATGCCATATTTTTCTTCATGGTATCCAGCTTCTTTGATTATTTGCTTGGCATAAAGATTGAATAATTAAGATGAAACGATACAATTGTGACATATCCCTTTACTACTTTTAAACAACATAGCATCTATTTGTTGTCTACCTTGGAGTGCCCTTGGTGTGGTAAAATGCCCTCATAAATCTGATTAAGTTTTCTGGAATACTCATTCTTTGCAATGTGATCCATAGTTTACTATGATCTAGACACTGTAAGATTTCTGCATAGCCGATAAAATAAAATTAAACATTTATTTATTTTGGGGGAGGCATCACTGCCCTCTGGTGGTCATGGGAACTACCCAGCCTTGCTCCTGGAGAGCCGCTGCTGGATTTGAACCACTAAGCCCATGGGCCGCAGTCCCACACACAACCACTTACACCATGGGGTTGAGCCCAAATTAAACATTTATATAATATTCTTCGCTTGTAATCAAGGAGCATTTGTGTCAGAAAGTATATCCATTTTTCCTGGTCTTTTTATGAATCCAACATTTTTCTGGTAGACTATACTATCATTGCCTCTAAGTAAACATTTAGGCAATAGGAAGTGTGGTGACCATACATATTACATAAAATTTCTTCATTTTACAGGTGAGGAAACTATAAGTGGCAAGGCTAGTAAAAGAACTTGGGAATTCAGTTCTTTCAAGAATATTCGGTATCCTGTGAAAAATTTTAAATTATTATCCAAAACCAGACAGCAGACATTATCTGTGTGTCATTTGAAAGTCGTTGACAAAACATCCATCTTAGAAAATTCAGACACAGCACGATTGTCAGGATCTAAGTGTTTCCAAATGTGATGGACATGTGACCTCGAGCAACTTCTCTACTGCATGCTTGCAGAGATTGCCCCCAAGATGCCCATTATGCCTCAAACCCTCTTCCCCTTCAAACCTCCATTTGTGCTCTTTTTTTCTTCCCCCTTCATAGCAAGCTAGGCCTTCCCCCATGCCCCTTACAGACCCACGTGGCTTAAGATTGACAAGTAGCCTCTTTGTAGATGTCACTTCTTCCAAATCAACAGCTCTGCCACATTGCTTTCAATTATGTTTGACAGTGTCCTTGTAAAAATCTGTTGACAGCCTATTTCAGCCTGTCACATGTGAATGATGCTTTCCTTTCCTGGTCTTCTCTCCCAAGCAACAAATATTAGGTCTAAACAATGTGCCTTATATTGGCGGCAAATACAGATATAAAGAGACCTCCTTGGGAATGGTACAAAAACATCCTTGGATGAAACAAAGTTATCATGGATATGTTGCTGGACATGTGCATGAATATTAAAATAAAAGGCAGTTCCATTGGACATGATGTGCCTGAATTCCATAGTTGCAGGAAGGCTGTCCTCCATCAGGCATTTTTACAGCATAATCAGAAGTCATATCTCAGGATGTCGAAGGAAGCTGTCAATGTGCTATCTGAGAAGCTGTCATTTTTCATTGGAAAATTCTAGAGGAAGGAGGAAGTGCCAAGAGCACTTAAGGTAAAGAACTGTCCCATTTTTTAAAAGTTATGAATGTAGGCATGAATGTATTAGATTCTTAGCACCATCCAAGAGTAGGAAATTAAGTAAATGTTTTGTTTTATTTTATTGCTTAGGATATGCAAGGTTTCTTGAATGGAATTAGGCACCCTTCATATAGCTGTTAAATATAATTGAGGAAAAGCACCATCTGTTTCATTTTTTGAGAAATTAACCAAATACATCATCATGGAACTAACATGGTGAATGACGTTTGGACTCATATCATCATTGCTATGCTAGAAGTTGATTTGACATGCCTTTCATCATCAATAGACAAGGAGTCTCCAGAAAAGGGTTTCCATGATCATTTTTAGATATTTTCTGTTGTGAACTTCGTGTGAGTTCAGTGGAAGTATAAGAAATCTGCTTTACAAATATAGGCTATTGTAAGAACTTTGCATTTACCAGAATTTAAACCTCATGGAGATAGGGAGTGCTGCTGTTTAATTTATTGTTTTGTTCCAAAATTTCAGGCAGCCATCTCCTTGAAAGATATGTTCAGTATTGCTTTATCCCATGACTGAGCACAGCCAGGGAAAAGGGGAAATGCAAACTGAGTTTTACCAGTTCTTCAGGCGATTTCTGAGAATTATTTTGTCTGCTCCTAATGTGTCCAATGGATACATTATTGCTGCTCCCCTACCTAGTCCTGGTTGCACAATAGTAACCACAATGTCCTCATTTTTCACACGTAAGTTTGTTTCTGAATAGCACAAATAACTTCAACAATAGCACAACTAGGATCACTGTTTCAGTCTCCAGAGGTCATCTTTATAATTCTTAGGCTGAGGCTATCAGTTTAGAGAATCAAAAGAAAGACAAATAGGGAGACAGAGAGACAGCTAGAAGGAGCAAGAGGAGGAGGAGGAATTGGTTGCCATCACCATGTCAATATCTACAAAACATAAAACCCTGGTGCTTATGTATATTAAAATGGTTTATACTGATAGCCTTAATGTTAATCATGCATCTGAGTTACTAATCTAAAAGTTACCTTGTGGAAGTATACTTGCCCATTGCAAGGTTACATTGTAGGAGTAGCAAGACATGGCTTTGAAGAAAGCTTTAACATGTACTTAAACTGCAAATATGATGCATCTGTGTCACTTAGTGCCACTACTCTTGCAAATACTGCCATTTCCACTGAGGTTTTGCAGCCTGCACAATCATGCCTTCAAAATCTACATTTTATTTTCCATTCCTATTCACAAAAGCTTTAGCAGTCGATCTAGTAGGAAAGCCTACATGCAAGATGGGTGCTTGGTTAGTTTGCAGGACCTTAGACTTTTGAAAGGTCCCAGTCATTCTCTGAAAAGTAAACATGGTTCTGGCCTCCAAATGGGTTGCACAAAATAATGGGGTTTGAGAAGGATGCCTGCTTTATTTATATTGGGATTATTTTTAGTCATCATTGAGCTGATTCTCACCCATATCTGTTTGCCATCTGGAGCACAAGAAGAAAGTTTCCAAGTTTGTATCATCTTCAAATCACTGCTATATTTGAGCACATGGTTGTAGCCACTGTGACAATCCTTCTCATTGAATATATTGTAATCATAAATTCATAGGTGAACCAGCTGAAGGACAGGGTAATAAACAATTCACCTGTAACACTGTAGTCAAAAAAGTAGCAAGCTTAGGATTTAAAATAAGAATTCTGTAGCATCAGACTGTTCAACCTTAACAGCCTATTTGTGCAATGCATCTAGTCTTTAGATTGACTCTCTGATTAGACCTGTAATTACTTGACATAAACTTATCAGGTGTACTTTACAGATCACTGTTTTAAAGTGTTGCAATTGTAGAAAAAGTCCTGGAATCTGCCACCTGTATAGGAAATATAAGACACGTGAAAGTAAAAGACTAATCATTCTACCAAAGACAGGAGACATGTCTTAATCACAGGGGAAAGCAAGTTCAGTTTTAATTAAGGATAAAAAATTGACTTTAAAATAGAATCGCTCTTACAATTCATTATGTTTCTAACTTACTCCTGGCCAATTCCTTATGATCAGGGACGAGAATCCTTCTTTATGCCAGAATCTTCAACTTCGTGCACATGTGCTTAATAATAATGGTTAGTGAATAGAAACGCCAATGTCTAACTCGAAAAATTGTTTTAAGTTCAGCCGAAAGAAATTAGTCCAGAAAGTTTAGCATTGAAAATGAAGCTTAGACTCATAGTGACCCTATAGGCCAAGCTAGAACTGTTCACATAAGTTTCTGAGGATGTAACTACTTATAGGAAAAGCCCTGTCGTTTTCCAAAGCTTTGACTAGAGGTTTGGGAAAAGAAGTAGAATGATGCTTCTCTTAGGTACCTTTCTGTTGGTGTCCAATCGGAGTAACCATAAGTACAATCAAAGGAAAACTGCCCTGTCCAGCATCATACTCACAATTATTACTCTTTGAGCTCATGGCTTTAGTCCTGCCATCAATTTGTCTAATTGAAGACTCTCCTTTTTTTGTGCTCACTCTCTACTATTCATGATATTCTTTTTCAGAGACAGATTCTTCCTGATAACAGATATGAAGTACCCAAAATGAAGTTCACCATCCTCTCCTCTCAGCTTTCCAAGTGCGAGTTATAATCACAGCTAAAGAATATGGCAAAATTATTAAACAGTATCCAAAACCACCTTGGAAACTTCTTTATTATATAGAATAGAAAAAGAGCAAAGAGAATCCATCCTCTGCTGAGTCAGCATTGATGCAATGTAGTGAGTTACGTTGGATTTATTCATAAGATTGACTCATTATGGAGAATAGAACTTCCAGTTATGTTAGGCCAAATCCCAGGTTTTATACTTCTAAGTGTGGAAATATCACATTAATATGAAAATTATGCTCATTTGTATATGAAAATGTATATATGTACATATATGCATATGTGTAGACTGATTTTTATTGTGGTAAGCATATAATCATAACCATAATGAAGAAGTTAATGAAGTGAGAACTATATGAAACTCAAAGTTTTATTTTATTTATAGTTTGAGTATGTACTATATAGTTTCCATTTATAGTATTTATAAATAGTATTTATATATTATAGTATTTATAGTATTTATTATTCTTTAGTTTTAATTTTCCTTTTTCACTGAGATCATATTTATTGAAGTGTCAATTAATATGGCCTTTCTAGTCACAATCCCTTTTGTGATGTAATAATAATTCTAGTTTATGTGACTGTGATTATAATCCCATTTTGGAGAACATTCTCTCCTAAACAATTAAGGTAGACTATATTCTAAAGCTTTACTTGAGTAGAGGATGAAACACTTTGTTTATTTTCTGTGAGGGGCATGATAAACAGAAAAATTTTAAAATGCGCTTCCAGAAAACAGAGAGCCATCTCAGAAACAGGAAGACAGAAACCACAGGGCCTTCTGATGAAAAGCTCCCAGTGGAGCATGTCTGAGCCCTCTTCCTGCAACAGGGGAGGCCAAGACCAGAGGCATCACAGCATGAGCCAAGAAGCCTGTGGAGCAGAGTGAAGGAGCCAGGCTGAGATGAGAGACCTGGAGACAGAGTAGACAAGCAACGAGTCTCTGAGGCTGTGGGGCAGAGCAGCAGTAGTCTTCCTGGCTCACAGAAGCAAAAGCCCAGGGAATCTTTCACTGATCAACTGAGGACCAGATAGAGACCAGGCTAGTGGGTGAGAAAAAGTTCTACTATGGATCAAAAGTACTATCTTTGCTGCAGCAGTTCTAAACCTGAGTCATTACCTGTTTGGGGATTAAACGATCCTTTCCCAGGGGTTGCCCAATTCATGACATTAGCAAAATTACAATTATGAAGTAGCAAAGGAAACAATTTTATAGTTGAGGGTCACCACAACATGAGGAATTTTACTAAATGGTCTTAGGAAAGTTGAAAGCCATTGCCTTACTGTTTACTGATGCTGTGGTAGCCTGCCTACCTCCCAGATAAACTCCTTAATCATTACTGCTGCCTGTGAACTACTTGTAGTCATTGAAATGAGTTCTCAAACCCAGCTGAAAAGTACAATGCTGTGGGGGAATGGCTGATTTCAAGTTAGGTAGAGGTTGGAAGATGGAAAGATGCTTGACTTCTACTTTGTGGCAATAAGGAAGGTCAGATATGCTTCCATTCCAATTTTTGATTACATATATTTACAATAACAAAATATTCTCCAGTTCTATAGACTGTGTATGCAAAATTAAGTTGTATTATTTATGTTGAACATGTTCAACCATTCCCAATATATGTTTCCAAATTTTCCATCACACATTACAAGCTTAGTGTCCCTAACCAATAACTTCCTTTTCAACCACCACCCTGAAAAACCTCTAATAAATATCAGTCTCCATGCATTTAAATATGAGCCTGAGAACCAAAAAAATGGCCAGCACTTCAAAATCAACAGCTATTCTAGGAAGACAGACAGTACTTTCTATTCCCAGAGAGAGAGAGAGAGAGAGAGAGAGAGAGAGAGAGAGAGAGAGAGAGGAGAGAGAGAGAGAGAGAAAGTGCATAAGTACGCGCATGCACACATGCATTTACCTACTTTAGATATGTAAGAGCATATGATATCATGTCCTTTGTGACTCCGTTTGCTCAGAGTTCTAATTTCAAGGCTTAAATTTTGCAGCATGGGTGAGGACTTCATTAGATCTCTAATTTGGAATCAAGATGATGGCACCTAACAACATTAATATTTCAATCTGTGTATGTGTTTTGAATTTGTCTATATACCAACATATGTATTTAAAAGACACAAATAAATTTGCGGATAATCATTTATCTCAAAGAGGTAGAATAGAATAGGTTTGAGAGAAACTGGACTCTTCTTTAATATGAATATTATATGTTTACCACAGTCAGATTATGAGAGACTTTAAGACACATGTGATATGTAAACAAATAAGATGCATTATATTGTAAATTTTGGCAGTCATACGCATATAAAATGAAGACACTTAAACTTACTGAGGGTGTGACTCATTGATAAGATTCTGCAAGTCATTTGTATGTATTTATGCGAATATATATATCCCTAGTGGTACAGTGCTTAATCAATTGGCTTCTAATTCAAATGTTTAAGATTTTGAAGAGAAAAACAGTTATTTCTATAAAGGTCACAGATTAAGCAACCCCATGGGGAACCCTTCCCTTTGGAGAAGCTTCCTGGGAGCAGGAATTATTTCAAAGACTCTGGGTTTATGTATCTACTGTTGTTGTTAGGTGCCTCTGAGTCCATTCTGGCTCAAAGAGACTCTATGAACCACAGAACAAGACCCTGCCTCGCCTGAGGCCATTTTCACCATTGTTAGTTATAAAACTACCCTAATATATGACTTCTTTGGGGTGTATTTATGTAGGAAATTTATTTACCAATTTGACTTTTTCTATATTTAGACAACTATCTAAAATAAAATATATTATTCTATCATTGACACAAATAAAGCAAACATGAGCGATGGCATAAGAAACCCAATAAACCTACTATGACTGGTGCAAGTTAGCAAATGCGATCCCTTATTTATGGAAGCAAAGGTCAAACTCCCTCAGATTTTAAAGATAGAGGCAACTTCCAACCTTCTATGTTTGATATCCTGAATGTCCCATAACCTACCCTTAATTTCCCACTTTGACCTGCAATCCTCTCATAAAATCTGTTCTATAGAACTGCTTGGTTCATTTCCTCAGAATGCACTCTAGAGTACACAGCTTTCACAAGCAGCCTCATATGGAATGTTATTACCTAAAATGCCCTTCATGTTCTTCTCTAACTTTTGATGCTTCTTCTTAATTTTATCATTATTTGAATTTTTCCTGCTCCTTAAAAAATAGCTACCTTGATGACCTTTGTAGTGTTTAAACTAGTGACCAAACATCCCACTTTTAAACCATTTAACAATGTCCCACTGTTTTAAAATTAAAATAAATATATTGCAATACAATTTTTCCATTCTTTGAAAATTTTTGTTGCTCCATATTGACCAAAATTTTAATCAAGAACACCCAATCCCCTGGTTATCGGTATCCCACTTAAAATCTGGTCACTTTAAACCCACGTTTTTCACAAGTGAAGAATTTATTGAACTCATAATTTTCATTGTCTTCATTGTAATGGGCAATATAATGTCTCAAGGCTATCTCTTGGTATAAAAATACTAAATTGATATGTCAGATATATATCATTTCAATGCCCATAAAGACACATATGTATGTTATTAATTATGTAAATGCCTCAATTGTGGATTATTATACATTGTGAGGATAATCCATAACTTAAAGTCATGAAAGAGTTGTATCCTTTTGGCATATTTATTAAATCTCTAGTCCTTAGCAAATAATCTTAGAGTCTGAACTCTACAAAGAAGGTCCTGATAACAAAACTAGAAAAGGAATCACTAATAATCTGCTATGTGCAGATGATAAAGGCTTGCTTCTTGGCTGTGAAGATGATTTGAAGAACTCACTGAGAGTTGTCAAAGTTCCAGTGGCTTTGAAAATACGCACAAAAACGGTTTAGGCAAATAAAACAATGATCACAACTGCAAGAAACCCCCTCAATGTACTGTACAATATGTAACAGAATAATAAAAAAATAATAAAAATAATAGCAACATAAGAACCTGTTTTATTTGCTTAAGTTGCTCCATTTTAGGAGACCTTTCTTGTACATATTGCTATCTCTACAGGTCTATCTAGACAAGATAAACTGGACAAAGAGGTTGGAGGTAAAAATGACAAGTCTGATGGCTCTAGGGTAGGGGACATTGAAGAGGAGGAGGAGGGGGAAAGGCGGTGATGTTGACCTGCCCAGGAAAAAGGGAATAACAATTGATACAAATGCAGGGACAAGGTGGGTGAGAGAAGGCCAATAGGGATTGATTAAGACTAATGTAACAAAGAAAAAATACTGAAACCCCAAGGGAGAGTGAGCATGATAGTGGGACAAGAGGGAAGCAAATGGAAATAGAGGAAGGAACTGGGGGACAATGAACATTTATAGAGGTTCAAATACAGAGATGTACATAGGAGCATATATTTATAAGTGAGGATGGGGAAAGAGATTAATGTGTATACTTACAGGGTTAGTAGTAGGACAAAAGATGGGCATTGGACCTCCACTCAAGTATCTCCTTGGTTCAAGAACACTTTGTTCTATTGAATTGGCATTCCAAAATGCTCACCTTTCCGACATGATCACTGAAGACAGATGTGTG
>PVJH01008827.1:0-82717 GCA_004026705.1 Nesogale talazaci | reverse complement strand
CGCCCCCGGCATGAGGAACACCAGCAAGGAGCTGCAAGGCGCCACGAACCGTTATGCGCCCTGCGGTGAGTACCTTTCCTGGGAGCTCTTGCTGGAGGCCGGCACTGGAGAAACGAATGCCTTTACCTGTAAAGCGGGGAGGCACGGGACAGCAAGATCGTACCCCCTTAAAGACAGCTTCGAAACTGTGCCGGGTGCCCGAGCGTTCAGGCAAAGCTGGGAGATGTTTCAAATACACTTAAAAAACATTTATTTTCAATAAGAGGAAACCAACATTGCCTACGAATGGCCGCCATTGCAACAAGGGGGTGTCTTTGGAAGTTTCTTTGTCGTCATCTCTCCTTGGGTAATTCGTACAACCTCTTCCAGCCCCTCTCAGTGTTGGCTTAAGTAATTTTTTTCAGCTGTTTCCTCCCTTGTTTCATCGATTATCTCTAGTTTTTGAAGTAGACTCCCAAACCGGTGAAATCTATTTCTTGTGTTCAGGGGCAGGAAAACGGAAAACAAGCATTCGGTGAGGGTTCTCCTTCCTCGCTTTTATGCTCACGTGGTCTTCTAACTTGCCAGGGTTGAAGGTGGGGGCAAGGGAAAGAGGACTTGGGATGATGTGTTTTCCTGCCACAAAGAAACTTTCAAAGACACCCCCTTGTTGCAATGGAGGCCATTCTCTTTGGTAAAGGGAAAGGGTTGAGGTGTTTAACTGGGAGAGACTCTTCTAGCTCAGAGCTTCTAGCTCAAAGCCACCCTCAGTGACCATTTCACCAACTGGACAGGGAAGAAAGAGCAGCACTGAAAGAGCTATGTTCTGGGTGCTCCGGGAGTGGGCTGAAGATTTTCAGACTTTGCCTTGATTAAGAATGACCTTATTTGTAAAAAAGGCCCTAACAAATTAACCCACTTCTAATTCCTTTGATCACATACCTACTCAATCAGGTCTCATAAGCCTTGTTTTATAGAAGAGTCACTTGCTCAGTGTCACGCTCCTAACCTCTACACATAGGTCTGCAAACTTATTAAAAACCTTTGTCCTGTAGCCCATAATCCAGGATAGAGTGTGGGTATTTGCTCTCCAGCCCCATGGATTGTTCCAGCATGTCCAAGGGACAGTATCACCCACTTTGGGAAACACTGCTCTACAGTCTGCCCTTTATCCCCTGTCTTCTGTTGCTGACACTCCCTAAAGACAGGAGCTGGTGTATTTCTCCATAAGTCTTCATGGTTTACAAAACATTGTACAGTGGTCTAGAGAGTTGGGTGCAATTTCCTGTTGCAGGATCTCAAGTTGGTCTCTTATACCTTCTGTTTCTTCATTAATAAAATAAAGGTACTAATGCCTGGCATATGAAAACACAGAAAAGTGAATAAAATCTGTATCATATACCTCACTGCCATCAAGTTGATTCTCACTCATAGGAACCCTCTATAGGGTTTCCAGGGTTGTAAATCTTTATAGGAAATAATTATGGGAGCAGTAAACCTCATCTCTCCCCCTTTCCTTCCCCCCCCCTCAGAACACCTGGTGGATTTGAACTGCCAATATTGCTAGTGCAATGCTTACCCATTAGTGCCACCAGAGCACCTAGGTATTATACATGGACTTCCGATTTTGAGTGATAAATGCTAAACAATCATTCTTTATCTCTTTTGTGTGTGTTTTGGGTTGATTCACGCTGATTCCTGTCCTTTCTCTCTGAGGTTTGCCATGCATGTTTATAAAATGGCCAGGGAGATTAGAGTTCAGTGCATGCTTGCATGCACTGAAGCTTCCAGTAATGAGAAGAAGGTAGAAGATACACTGTTCTCTGTGGATTAATTAGTAATCAAAACATGGAGAGGAAAAATAACCAAGAATCGAATGCCTTTGCTTCACAAGAGAACATTTTTAGTTAAGTATGATCAGAATATAAAACTGCTAAACACCTACTCCTAATTAAGTTGATCCTTTGTGATCTTCTTGAAGTTCTTTAAACTTTTTGCAATTTTTAACTACTTTTAAGACTTGCCTAATGTAGATTTCAGTGATGACTGAAGATTAGGTGTTTAGAAGATTTGCCATTCTAAATTCGATTGCTTTTTATGTACTGCCCTCAGCTATAGTTTTAAGTAGAGATTGAATGTCTAAGCTTTTTGCTTAGGGAGTGATTACTTCTTGTTTCTTCAACAAGTGTATTCTTGCTATTATTTGACATCTTTTAATTGGTTTTAACTCATAGTAACCCTCTGTACAGCAGAACTAAATATCAACAACCATCTGTACAACTCCTCTTGCTGAGTTTGAGCCCAGAGATTGTTTCAATCTAATTGAAAGCTTTCCTCTCTTGTTTACTGACTCCACTTTCCCAAACATGCTACGTTTACCCAGATACTGCCCCCTCCTAATAGCCTGTCCAAAGTAAAGGAGATGAAGTCTTTCCATCCTTGCTTCTAAGGAAGATTCTGACTGTGTGGTTCACAAAAATTCATTTTTCCAACACCATTTTCATGTGCGTCTTCCATGAGCGGGGTATAGTGTTCGACTCTGAACTTTATGAACTTATGACAATAAATTTTAATAAGTGGTACTAAAATATGAGGAGTCACTTGTGCCACATTAGTGAGATTTTCTTGTATTTAAAATCCTTTCTGGAATTTGTTTCCAAAGTTTTCCATCAGATTGATTTCCCTCCTCTCTTATACTTGTATATTTGGTTTACATAAGACACCTATTGCCTGAATATCCCCAGATATCTTCTCTCTGTAGGCTCATAAGTAAACACTAGCAACTCAGAATCTCTGGGGCTTGGCCAACACTTGTAACTCCTGACAGTAGCTCCCCTAAATGTCTCCAGGGAGTATTGCGAGCGGTCTCACCCCAGCTGGCTAGGATCTGTCTGGATGACTGGAGCTGACAGGGCCTTCACGGAACTACATGTCCTTGCCAGACCGCTGGTCAGTTTCCCTTCCATGACCATGCTTGAAATGGGTTGCTCTTACTGTTGGGAAGAAATGGAGACACTTCCTTGGTGCCCCCTCCCCAACCAGTCACTTACAACATAAGATGGTTTACTCTAGCATGTGATTCTGCTAACAAAGTTAAACATTAAAGTCAATTTTTTTAAGCAGGACTTCAAGTTACATAGTTCTTACCAATTTAGTCATGACTATTGAAGGAACACCAAAATGGACCTGCATTTGTAAAGTGTGTGCATCAGAATGATAACTTGAATGGGAAAAATGATAGGCAGATGCTCTGATGGGAAACATCATCTCCTTAGAGAACAATGGTGGCGGGGGCGGCGGCGGTGGTGGTGTGTGTGCACATTGTAGGACAACCACATCTTTTGATTGACAGAGCAAGAAACAGCAGTGCCAACTCGAGCATGGTAGATAATCACACCACTTTGGATGTGAATCACTCACCACAGTTCTGGCAGAAATCTAGACTCCTGAGCAAATGACCGAGAGGGCTCACTGAGAGGTCTCTTTCAAGCACCAAGTTCCAGAGCTCTGGCCTATAATTTTATTGTTCTAGTAATCATTTCAGAATACTCACACAACTTCAGATCTTTTCAGATGTTGCTGTGCCAGCCATGAAGGAACTGGGCCCAAATATTTCCCAGCCCTGCATTTCAATAATAGCTAACAACTTTATTAGCTTTTTACTTTTTACTTCTCATGATACTCACCTTTCACTGGAGGCACCAATTAATGCATGAGCGAGGGGCTTATGTGGGGAAAGGATTCCTGTTTCTGCCACGGGTTTGCCTTCTTACCAGGCTCTGTGGTAAGGGAGATATGTGTGGGCTTCAAATAAAAGTTTTCAGTGGAGTTGGTTCCTTGGTCAGTGGCCTGCCCTATCTCTGTAGGCTCTTGAAAAGTTGTTCAAAGTCAAGATGACTGTCATTTCTGGAGCAAACTTTACTTCAATATTTTTAATACACTAAGTATATTAATAATTGAAGTTGGCAAGACTTCATCTTGCTTACCTTGGATACTTCATCAGGAAAGACAACAAGTAGAGAAGGTAAAGTAGATGGCATGACAGTTAATAGATCTTCAACAGGATCTATTAATATAGGGCTGAGCCTCAGTGGCGTAGAGGTTGAGTGTGGGACTGCAGCCCTCTGGCTTGGCGGTTCAAATCCAGCAGCAGCAAGGCTGGGTAGCTCCCAAGACCACCAGAGGGCAGGGATGCCCCAAAACAAAACAAAACAGAACACAAAAACCACAAAAGACCTATTGATACGAAAGCTACAACAATAGCCTCAAACATACATACCACTCTGGCCTGTACACAGTACAAATTTCTATTTGTACACAGTACTAGTTTTGGTTTGGGGTTGTTTTTGCTTTGGAAAAAAGATCTTTGTTGTCATAGTAGTAGGCATCTTTCTTTGTTGGCTTGCCAACTGTATACTTTTAAAATTATAAAAGTATAATAAAAAGTATATAAAAGTGTCTCCTCTTCCCTATTTTAAATGAACTCATTCTTTTATTACGCCACCTAATAAGACAACTACCATCACATGACCTAGCCACCCCTGCACGATTATCAGCTTCACCTAGTAGACAAGGACTACCACCCACTACAGAATCACTTTATATATATATAATAGACATAGTATATAATATATATATAGTGCAAACAAATATTGAAAGAACTATAGGTGAAAAGATTACTGAAGAGCTCAGAAAAATTCTTCAAGAATAAGCTGAGAAAACAAATGAAAATTAGAAACCATACAAACCTCCAAAGCAATCCAGATGCATAGTAAAACATTAGAGTTAGCCAGCACAATAGAATGGAAACAATGGAAGGCCGAACTAGTTATGTTGTGCTTCCTTGGTGTGTTGTCCTCCCTGCCATCCAGCCAATTCTGATTCACAGCAAACCGGTAGGGCAGGGTAGAATTGCTGGGCTGTAACTCTTTATGGGAGAAGAAAAGTTTGTCATCCTCCCACAGAGCTGCAGGCGGGCATGGCCCGCCTGACCACCAGTGCTTCTTTCAGAAATGTTTATTCCCCTAAGTAACCAGAAATACAGCTAAGTTCTCTTTTATGGAGATTATAGAGCGCTATACTCCATGCGAATGCATGAAAAAGGTGTGGAAATCTAGTGAGCAAGCTGAAATATGGACTGATCTCAGATTTCATCACTGTAGCACGGAGGACTGTCAGAGCGAAAAGAGCAGGAAGTGCTCATGGAAGGCGTCTTTCATTCTTTTGGCATTACCTGACATTCTGGAAGATCTTAGAGACATTATCGAGAGAGATCAGTCCCTGGGGAAAAGGACATCATGCTTGGTTAATAGAAGGGAAGTGAAAAAGAGGAATATGCTCAACAAGATGGACAGACACAGTGACCGTAACAGCAAACTCTAAGATAACCATGTGAGCATAGGGTGGAACTGAGGCAGCGTTTCACTGTGTTGGGCATAGGGTCATTGCAGTTCAGAAGGAACTAACCACCTATAACAGCAATTAAATGACTGGTAGTGTTCCCGGTCATTAGTTGAGTTTCTTCCCTTGCTAAGACACTCTGTGGCATTCATTGTCCCGATTATGTTGCCTGCACAAAGACAATTACAAAGCATCTCAGACTGTGGATCAAACCAAACCCTGACATGAATACATGAATGACAACTTTACCATTGGCCACGCACTCTTCTAGATTGGTATTACCATCTTCCAGTGAAACGGTCTGAGAAGGCTGTGGATGCACCACCAGCATCGCAGATCCCAGGGCTTAGTGACCTCGGAGCCAAACAAAATGGGAATGCATTTGGGACTCGTCGGTACTGGATAAAAGAAACAGACTCAGAGTACGTCAAACTCGCCAAACAAGGTGGCAGGCCTGGTAAGTCCATTCATTCATTTCTACTTATCGTCACTTGGAAAGTAGTTCTCTAAAGAGTGAAGGGTAACTCCTGTAAAGTAGTTCTCTAAAGAGTAAAGGGTAACTCCTGTAACAATTTAAATGTCTGCAGTCTGCAAATAATAGTGAAACATCTAGCTTCTTCCTAGTGCTTTTGGACATTGGGAACCATGGTGGCATAGTGGTTATCTATTGGACTGCTAGCCATGGGGTTGGCCATTCAAAACTACCTGCCACTCCGAGGAGGAAAGCTGAGATTCCCTCCTTCACTCAAGAGTTACAGTCTCAGAAACTCCCACGGCAGTTCTCCCTGCCCTACAGGCTCCCTGAGAGGGTGTGTGCACTAGGTGGCAGAGAGCTTGGCTTTGTTCAGAGGGGTGGGCAAATTGAGGTTCATCTTGGTAGAGTTTGCAGTGCTTATAATCTTCAGTGGTTTGCTCATATTTATGGGAAGTTAAGTCAGATAGCTTTGATTACAAAGAATTCGCTATGTAGGATCCCTTCCCCCACCCCACATCGAAGTAATACCTTTATCATGTTGATTCTCCTTTTGCTTTCCAATTACATAAAGAATATCTGTTTTTGAATGTCATTGTCCTTGTTTGCTGCAACAGCTTCCTAACTTGGGAGATATTTTGCTGTTGTCTTTCATGTTGCCTTACTCTTTTTGATATTTATACCTAGTGTCATAGAACATGACGGTATAGTATTTTAACAGTGATGTTGGTGGAGACAAAACATTCATATGTACATTAATTGAGAAAGGATAACTGGGTTGTGTTAGGGTATATTGCGTGTGAAAGAATTCCTCACTGAAGAGTATAAGGGTGAAAGGGCATTGTGTCTACAGTCTGAGCCTAATGTACTCTGAAAATGACAATAATTATAATAATATATGAGAGAGAGGGATGAAGCAAATGTGATAAAATGTTAACTCCATGGAGAGTCTGGCTGAACACTATAGGGGAAACTTGAATTATTCTTGATATTTCTCTTATTAGCTTGAGATATTAAGGATGAAAAGGTAGAAACAAAGAATGTTTCCCGTGACAAAATAACTCAGAATTTGTTTGCTAATGCTGCTGTTAATTATGTCATCACTTGCTGTCACTATTATCAGGTAAAACCAGTTATTCTCACCTCCCTGTCTGCTAATGCTGACAACTCCATTTGCAACCATGCCAAGAAGGACGAGGGAGGGAGTGGAGTCAGCCAGAAAGCAAGTCAATGAATAAGAAGCTGGCCTGATTCTCTGAGAAAGAGTTAGTTGCCTTTTCTGTTCCTTTCAGAGTTGACTGGCTCTGAGGGGCAGGTAGATAAATCTACTTCACCCCTAACTAGGGCTAGAGTGTCCCACTCTCCAACTGGAATTTTTTGCAAATAAAATGCTGGGATATTTGGTGTCGACTTCCTAAATGGGACCCTAATTTGGTGTGATTATCTTGACAATAGAGGGGGCTATCTCTTAAATGTTTTATCAATAAATAGTTCTAAGAATTACATATGATAATTCTATTTTGTTTTCTAGGAGTATTCATTTTCTGTATTATGTTCTTGGCTAGGGGATGTTTTCATTTAGAATAGAGTGTGTTGTTATTCTTCTAGGTAAGAATTAAATGCTACCAACCCTTAGTGGAAACATGAACAAGAAAAATACTGTCCTTGAAACTTAATGGAAGCTTCATATTTGTAAAAGCAACCGAGGAATTATCTGTGTGATTTAACTAAAATTTCTGGTGCAGATTCTCCCTCCCCCTCTTTAAATTAGATCTCATTTTTTAAATTTTTTGATCTTTGCTATTTCAATTTGTATATTTTCAAACTTAGTGGCTAAGATTCTCTAACTATTTTATGAGCAAAATAAAAATATTTTTTGCCCAGAAAGGGAATTCTTTTGATAACTTCTCAATTATTTTATACATTCTCTATTGCCATTTAAATTTCAGGCTCCAAATATCACATAGAAACTAGTGCATACAGTGTATGCAAAGCAGACTTTTACTTGCCAAATTCCAAGTTAGTTTGTCTCCATGAAAAGCTAAATATTATTTGGATATAGTTTGTCTTAAATTCTGGTAGGCTTGCTAGATTTGATGTCCTTGATATGCTGTCTTATAACATGCTTTGAAAATCAGAAAGATAGCCCAAAGAGGCTGCACTGGTAGCTTTAGGTACTAAACTAGGTTTGCCCTAGAAAGTTCCAAAACCATGGATGAGGACACTTTGGGATGCAGGTTCTGACCAGACTGGACTTTGGATTCTCTTCCACTAATATCCTGGGATTTGTACCTTACCAAGAAATCAAAAGAGAAATGAACCTTTATTTCTCCAGTTCCTGATGTGGGCAGACCTGAAGAGGGGAGCCTCGTTGCTCACATGTTAGTAGTGGCAGCTGTGACTGTGACTGGCCCTGAAGGCCCACGCAGGCGCAGTGGTAACCACAGAGGAAAGGGTATGCTGCTGTTTCAGCAGGAAACCACTCATGGGCATTTTTTTTTCCCCTTTTGAGATCTGTTGAAGCACTTTGGCCCTGGAACCCGGAAAGGCTCTCCAGTAACATACTCAATGCCGGATTGGTACATACATCACAGCAAACCCCCAACAGCAGATCAGAGAGAGTGAGTATTTTTTATGTGTCTCTGTTTAAATCTTTTTAAGTAAAAAAAGAAAGAGCAATCTACATAACCAAAGGGCTTCAACAAGTTTGTGGAGCAATTCTGTTATCTTGCTATTCTATTTTTTTTTCACGCACTTTTTGAAGTCTGCCTGTGTGTGTGTGTGTGTGTGTGTGTGTGTGTGTGTGTATCTACAGAGAGGCCATTTTGAATTTTCAAAATGCAAATTTTGATCCTAATATCACTATTGTGATATTGTCACTTCTAGACTACTTAGTAATAGCCAGATGTTTGTAGGGAAGCAACATAGATTGTTAGACACCCAAGAATTCTAGAAATCTGCTCTATTGTTGTGCCCTTAAGGCTGGATGTCTATGAGCTGCTTATTGGCAAATGGCTACAAGTTTCTTTTTTTAATCTCGGTGCCATGGCATCTGATTACACCTGCTTGATTTGTTGATATAAACCAGCAGTTCCCGACCTGTGGGTCATGATCCCTTTGGAGCTCGAATGACTCTTTCAAAGGAGTCACCCGATTAACAGCAGTAGCAAAATTATGGCTATGAAGTAGCAACAAAAATATTCTTATGGTTGGCGGTCACCACAACATGAACTGTGCGAAACAGTCATGACATTAGGAAGGTTGAGAATCATTGATATAAACAATGGCTCATCCCCATGTTTTCTTCCCATTAAAAAAGAAAGGTACCATATAAAGCTAGGAATATGGAAAGTGCCAAATTTCTATAATTAAAGATGTATAGGGACTAATGCAGAAAAAATTTGGACCTCAAAACTGTAACTTCCATGTGGGTGTGATAGCATGATAAAGTGAAGAATTCACATGGTATGCAGAATCAGAAAGAATTGCATCTGGGACCCTACAGGAATGTCTGAAAAAAAGCTGCTATCTAAGTGGGGTGTCATATAAGTCACTCAGAAGAAATATACCAGCCTGTGTGATCCAAGGATTGTAAATATGAAAGTCTAATACCAGAAAAGGGGATAGTCTTAGATATTAAATTCTGAGTGCCCTGTTTGCAAAAGGCTCTGAGTGATTCTGGAAATTCAAAAGGCATTTGCAGGGTCCTCATGTGGATTGAGCCTCAGATGTACTCCCTCTGCTTATCCACCAGGGATGTGACTAGTTATTTGCTATTAGGTAGAGTGCATTAAAAAAGGGGATGAATACAGATGTTAGGTTAAAATGTAATACATTATCATTTGGTCTCATGTTTGCCTCATTTTAAATGTTTCTAGTTTGTAATATTTTCTGCTTTCCTTTCAATTAAGGTTTTTCTTCTGTGTTTGTTTTGTCATTTGTTTATGTGTCTGTTTCTGTATTATGAAATCCAAGGTAGAAACATCTATAGAGATGGTAACTGGATTAGTAATTTATTAGGGCTATGGTAGGAGAGATTGGGGGGGAAATGGGAAGATTATACTAATTCAATAGTGAAAAAGTTTTAAAAATGATTGTAGTGAGGAGTGCATACCAGTTTTTATTATGATGAAACCATTGAATTGTATGACATGTGAATTATGTGTCAATAAAACTTAAAAAACAAACCTATATCTTCCAAACCACCTCTTGGACTGGGAAATAGCATAAAACATTCCTTCTTATCAGTTTCCCATTTTGTGCTTGGAAACTATGGCCAGCAGCATTTCCCAGCTCTAATCTTGACTCATTTGAGTGCCCCACCTCTGCTCATGATGTGATGCTGTCTTCAGGTTCTTGTGTTCCCAGTTTTTAAAAGATAACCTTGAGGGTTACTAGAGCCCAGTTAATGTAGGCTAACTCCAGTATTACCGTTACACAGTAATACATGGGGATATTAGGCAAGAACTTTAGACAAGAGAACAAAGCATGACGCTTGCGGTGGTTGCAGCCACGTGCTGTTGAGTCAGCCCTGACTTACAGTCTCCCCGTGGACAACAGAGCATGCAGACCTGTGCCCGCCTCACATGTTTTCTTATGTGTGAGCCGGTTTTTGCAACCACGGTGTTAATCCACCTTGTTGAAGGGTTCCCCTTTCATGGTACCTCTCTGCTTTAATCCAGTGTGCCGTCCTTTTCCAGGTATTGTTCTCTCCTGATAACCTATCCAAAATCCATAACATGATGCCTCTCCATCCTTGTTTCTAATCCTTGAAAGAGTCCTTAAAGTGGAACCCCCAAGTATTAGAGGCAGAGTCCACAGGCTTGCATTTCTTCACTCTTTCTTGATGTTGTGCCCTCTCCCACCTAGAAATAACCTAGTCAGAGAGAGAGCACTCCCTTGTCCTGAGGCCTCTTTGGGGATGCAAATATCTTCTTGCACACAGTTCATGGAGGTTGCTGATCACCATGAACCATGGGCAAACTGATAGTTTGACTTGATCTAGTGGGTGTGCTTCAGAAGTGGTGTCTGTATGAAGTCATGGATCTCATGGACTCTGCAGAGTCCTTATGGAGGGCCTGTAGAAAACTTTGGCCTTTCTTGCCCTCCCCACCAGATGTAACTTGATTTCTTTTCTTTCTGTCTTGCTTTCCAGCAGATAGTAAGAGACCCATATTTATCAACATGTCTACCCTCCACCCCCACCTAGTCTGCTCATGTTCCCTGACTGGTCAAGAGGAAAAGAACATTTTGTCTTCTCCCATCCCTTGTATTGTTATTAATATACCTAGGCTTGCAGCAATTATGTGGTTTCCTGGACCTGTAGTTCTTCTTTCCTTCCAGGTGCCCTGTCCTCCTAACTATCGACCATGTCCCAGGGCAGTCAGAGAAGGCAGAGGACACAGTGTGCAGAAGGTTGTTGTATTTATTAAGCATGAGGGAACCCAGGAACTACACCTGAATATTTTAATTAATTTTTTTGCACGACTTCTTCCTTGGTTATTTTGAACCTGTGTCTTCCCCTGTGAATGTTTTCTGCCCAGAGAATCTGGAGACAGGAGGGCTGAAGAGAAGTGCCTCTGCTCTCCTGTCTGTTGAGGGTGATGGCACTTAGATTCTAACACTCCCACCTACCCCTTTGTCTGTGTTGTTCTAGAGGAGCTCGCCCATGCTAATGGCCCCTCTTTCTGTTCCTCTACTGTCAGCTCCCATCTCTACACCCATGTGTCTCTCTCTCTCTCACTCAAAAACCCAACTCTGAATTGACTCTTGTTTCCTGAACACTCTATTACAGATTGCTGAGGGCTTCACAGGGGTCTCCTTTGTGCCCTTGGTCTCAGCAAGAGGTGGCTGCCCAGCTGCTCCTTCCTTTCTTCTCACTGCACTGTCTCATTCTTTGATTATTTGGCCAGCTTCTCTCCATCTCATTGCATTGACCAACCTCTCACCCAGTTACTTAGGTAACTGCATATGCCTCCAGCCTTCTAACCAACCCTGGCTCTGCAAACCTCTCTGGCTTTGACGGCTTCTATGTTTCATACCCTCAGCTCACTTCACTTTTTCTACTGAATTTAAAAGCTGGTTTGGGGCCTGTAGCCTCATCCCACACTTTATTTTTTAGGGTACTTTATTGCTATCAGGTGCCCCTGAGTAGTGTGAATGTTTATGTGTTCTGTTGTTAACTCAATGGTAATAGGTTAGAATCCACCCAGAGAAGCCTAGAAGGAAAGACTTGGTGATCTATTTCCAGAAAATCAGCCATGGAAACCAGGTGGAGCTAAGTTGTATTCTGACACACATGGGATCAAAACAGGTCAGAGTCAATTCACAAAGCCTGGATGAATCATCAAATGTGAAGGACCATGATGAAATGGCATGCGAAATTTCGCATATGGAAGTTCAGATAAAGTTGAAGAAAGTTAAAACAAACCTGCAAGAGTCAAAATATGACCTGAAGTCTATTCCATCAGAATGTCCAGAAGATCTCAAGAGCCGAGTTAACACCTTAAACACTAATGGCAGAAGATCTGATGAGTTGTGGGAAGACATCAAAGACCATCTTGCATAAGGAAAGCAAGAGGTTATTATAAAAGACAGGAAGGAAAGGATCAAAGTAGATGCCAGCAGAGATTCGGAAGCTTGCTCTTAGTCATAGAATAGCTAAAGCAGATGGAAGAAAGGATGGAGCCATGGAGCTGCATAGAAAAATTTAAAGGGCAGCTTGAGAAGACAAAGCCAAATATTTTAATGAAATGA
This sequence comes from Nesogale talazaci, assembly GCA_004026705.1. Lineage (NCBI taxonomy): Eukaryota > Metazoa > Chordata > Mammalia > Afrosoricida > Tenrecidae > Nesogale > Nesogale talazaci. The sequence goes on along the minus strand of PVJH01008827.1, from coordinate 70,110 downwards.
TCAAGGACCTAGATCTAGAAAACCAAAAGTAAAGAACACACTCAGCGTATCTGAAACTGAAAGAACTCAAGAAAAAAAGTCAAACTTTGAGTTGTAGTTTTGTAAGTTTCTTTAGGCAAAATATTAAATGATGCAGCAAGCATTAAGATAGAAAGGATACAGAGGGTCACTGTACTAAAAGGAACTGCTCAACATTCCATCACTTCAGGAGGTAGCATATGAGCAGGAACCAATGGTGCCAAAGGAAGAAGTTTAAATCGCATTGAATGTGTGAGGCAAAAACACAGATCCAGGAAGTGACCCATTGAGATGGTTCAGAAAGCTGAAGAAGCCCTGGAAGCACTCACTTGTCAATGCCAGGAAATTTGGCAGACAGTTCCTTGGCTAACTGATGGGAAGGGATGCATATTTGCATCTATTCCAAAGAAAGAGGACCCAATAGAATGCACAAACCATAGAATGATATCACTCACGTAGCACACAAGTAAAATGTTGCAGAATATCATCCAACAATGTAGCTGTGCATTTGCAGGGAACTGCCAGAATTCAGGCAAGATCTTAAAGCAGAGTTTACGAGAAATATGTTTGCTTCTGTTTCATTGACTATGAAAAGGCATTCAACTGTGTGGACCATAATAAACTGTGACTAATCTTGAGAAGAAAGGGAACTCCAGAACCCTTCATTGTGCCCGGTCAGTACTTACACACTGATCAAAGGCAGTTGCACGAACAGAACACAGAAATCCCACATGATTTGAAATCTGTGAAAGTGTGCGGAATGATTGTAACCTCTCATCATACTTGTTCAATTTACATGCTGAGCAAGTCATCCGAGAAGCTGGATTGTGTGAAGAAGTGTGTGGCCTTAGGATTTGAAGATGGCTTCTTAACAACCTGCAAGACGCAATTGACCCAACCCCGTTTGCTGAAAGTGATGAGAACTTGAAGCACTGGGTGATGATGGTCAAGGAGTGCAGCCTGTAGTATGGATTATGACTCAATGTAAAGAGAGCCTAAATCCTCCCAATTGAACCAGTAGGTAGCATCACGTACATAGTGAAAGGATTAGAGTGGTTAAGGACTTCATCTTGCTAAGATTCATAGTCAAAGCTCATGGACTTAGTCAAGAGATTAAAAGACATACTGCATCAGGTAAATTTGCAAAAGAGTTCGTTAGAGTTTTGAAAAGCAAGGATGTTGTTCTGAGGACTTTGTCTGATCCAAACCATGGTATTCTCCCTTTCCTCATATGCTTGTGAAAGTTGGACATTGACTAACAAGGCCCAGAGAAGAATTGATGCATTTGAATTGTGGTGTTGGAGAACATTAGTGCAAGTACCATAGGCTGCTAAATGGACCAACTGATCTCTGTTGGAAAAAGTAAGGCCAGAGCACTCCTTTGAGGCAAGAATCGAAAGATTTTATCTCACATACTGTGGACGTGCTGTTGGAAAGATCAGTCCCCGTGGAAGCGCTTGTTTGGTAAAGTGGATGATAAAGAAATCATGTTTGATTAAGTGGAGGGATGGTGAAAAAGAGGACAGTATCAAAAAAGAGGAAGGCCATCCAGAGGTGGATTGATGCAGTGGCTGCATCCCAAGCTCCAGCATAGAAGCAATGGTGGAGCTGGCCCAGTGTTGCCTTCTGTGTGGAGGGCTCTCGACGAGTTGAAGCTGACTTGATGCCATCTAACGGCAACAACATGGCGAGAGAGGAAGTGAGCAGAAGGGCGCTGCCGTGGTTCCGACGGCTCGGCTCGGTCCTATTACAGTCCTTTGCTGAGAGCGATGGAACCCCCTTAGGATCTGGTCAGCAGCTGGTATGCTACTGCTCTGGGCCTTTGGCAAGCAAGGAGCAAGATGTGGACTTGGTATGCCAACCACCCCACTGCTCCATGTGAAAACACCACTGTTCAGCTAGGTACCATATATGCTCTTGGATAAGCCAAGGCACCTGGTTTTACCCCCCCAAAACTGGGGGGCTTTTTCAGCATTGTCAATGTGCTGAAAAAAACTTGGCTTCTATTTGTGTATACACAGTCGATTTCCATATCTGTGAGTAACCATCCGACATGATTTTAAATTATTATGTTGAATAGTCAACTTTTAAGAGTGTTTAGCTATTTTAAGTTGAAGATTATATAGAATAAATCATTATTTTATAGATTACCTGCTTTATAGTTTCATACTTTGATCTATCTAATATTACTAAAGTTTTCATTTTGTTGCTGGCAATGCGATGTACATTTATTCAACAAGACAGGAAGGGGAGCTGCCTGTGTCTCTGTGGTCCAGGGTGAAAGGATCAAGAGGGTGTTCGTGCTTCTCCTTCTTGCCTGTAATGGTTGGATTTTTTTCCCACAGGGTTCCTGTTATCTCTATGCCAGACTATATGGTATATGAAGAATTTAATCCTGATCAGTCCAATGGGAGCTATGAATCCAGGAGAGGGCCCTTCGACTTTGACATGAAAACAGTTTGGCAGAGAGAAGCCGAGGAACTTGAAAAGGAGAAGAAAAAGGTGACATGAGCATATACATTGATGGCATTTGCCATGTTTTTGCAACTTCATGAATAATCACAATATAATGTAGTGATAGCTGGGTGATTTTCTTGTGTTGCCCGACATTAGTCCTGTTTTTTTAAATTTTAAACATGGATGTCCTATTGATAAGTGGCATAATAACATCTTTTTGTGAATATCCTATGATGTTAGATTAATCTGTGTGTGCTACATGATTTTAAATAGTTAATACTTATTAAGGGAAACATTGGTATACCATTTCTCAGCTGGCACATATATATAGGGAATTTTCCACTTATTCATTACCCAATTTAGAAAAAATTATATTTAAGTTTCAAAATTAAAATTTGTCTGGCGTACCCTTTATTCATTATAAAGAAAGAGAAGACAAATTATTTTGCTTTTACACAAGTGAATGTATTTACCACAAAGGAGAGATGACAAAGGGGGAATCTTCCAAGAGGGTTTGTCCTATAAAAGTGGAACTGTGAAGCTCAGGTGCCATCTGGCCTTAGGAGATTTCTTATGGTGGCATCTTGGTTAGAAGACTATCCCCTCCTCATGCTTTCTCATCTCTAATCTCATAGTCCCTTAGTGTGTCAAGGAGATAAAAGTTGGGACTTGACCATAACCCTGTCACTGATCTGCTGTTGCTGCTTGGAGCAAGGCGGTGTGGGGCGGTAACTGGCTCAATGTTGCCCTCTGGATGCTCTGTAACTGAAGTTCAGAAACTCGTTGAATTTGCCAGGATATCCTGATTTGAGTGAAATGATGACATGTATATTTTTAAAACAACACTAGGGAGTCACATGTTTCATAGTATAACTGACCCTTTGAACTCCAGAGGGCAGTATTTGCCCAAGGACCACAAGGATGTGTTAGGAAAGGATAGGTAATGGAAATGAGAAACAAAGGAGGGAGTGGGATAAGCCGTGCTACATCGTGGACATTGCAATCAGTGACATGCAACCAAATATGAATTTTGAATGAAAAATTAATTTGATCTATAATCCTGGACCCAATTCACAAAAAGTTAAAGTAACAATACTATCTTGATAAAGGGTACAAGATGACACTCATTCCGATTTGATAAACCATCATTTCGAGTTATAAACTGATTAGATGTTATAAAGAGCAGACTCTGTTGTTGGTCTCTTGAATTATATACCCCTGGCTTTGACCTAGCTAGTCAGAGTGTCCCACTGAGGGGAAGGAACTCCCACCACATTAATGGGAGGGCTTGTGTAGTTGAACACCATGCTGAGTCAACATCAGTTGATTCAAAAGGGGCATCATTTGTTGTTGTTCTGCCGTAGCTTCCACAGTCACCAGCGATGACTCTGACTTAAAAAACAACAACACTTTTATTGACATATCTTCACATATCTTTAATTCAATAGTTCAACCATATTAATAAGAGCAGTCTCATCATCTCCACAAAAAACTTAAGAACATTTGCTTCCCACTTGTACTCATTGTCATCAGGTCCCCACCTCCTCCCAACTTTCCCTGTCATGTCCTTCAAGAAACAGCCCTTGCAGTCACTGTCTCTGTATCTCTATCATCCTGGATTTCATATACAGAAAAACACAGAAAACAATACAGAAACAAGCAAACAGTGACACTGCACTCACATGATGGCAAGACGATTCCCTTCCTGATCTGTGATCAGAGGGGATTCCCTGTGCACCCTTCTAATGGGTTTTGCATACCCACTGTTACCTGCAGCCTTCCAAAACTCGGGTGTTCACAGTTTAAGCTCTGATACCATTCCCTCTTTCTGGGATTGAGTTTTTATCATTCACGATCACACAGTCTGGTTTGCTTTCTCCCCGTGGGTCCACTTGATGCCTCATGCCAATGGGAGCTCTCCAAAGACAAACTTTTAAGAACCCACCCCTCATTCTTTCCCAGAGCTGGCCATCCTTTAGTTCTTCCCCACACTTTGCCATCACATCCATATCTTGAGTGATTTTCTCATGCTGGTGAGCATCAAGTGTGACTCTGTTTTTTTGGGGGGGAAGGGGACATCACTGCCCTCTGGTGGTCGTGGGAGCTACCCAGCACTGGTCCTGAGAGCTGCCGCTGAATTTGAACCATCAAGCCAGCAGGCCGCAGTCCCACACTCAACCACTTATGCCACCGGGGCTCAGCCCCATGACTCTGTTTTTTTTTTTAATGAATCCTTTGAACAATTAAAACAAGTTGACGATTTTGAAGACCTTGTTTTTTTCTTTGCCACATATAAGTGGCCAATTGTGCTGTGTTGAAGCACGGATTAATGCATGGAAACTTTCATTGTTAGGCACTATTAGAGCTAAAGAAACATTTTAAAGTAAAAGGGGGTATCACCCCAACCAAGTAGGAATCTTTAGTAACTTTAATGTGCAAATGTTCTTCTGGGTGATGAACAAAAGGCCTGAAATAAGCTTGTCTTCTGTCTTGGCATCAGGAAGTGAGACCAGCAGGAGTTGTGGTTAAAGACAAGATTGTGGGTCTTGGAAGGGAGCATCCATGGTGCTCATCACCATCAGTGAAGACCCAGATATCCCCACTGACCTCTTTTTTATAACTATCTCACTTTAGCACATCATTCACCTTGGAAAGTCTCCTGTACAGAACAAAGAGGGAGCCTTTTGTTGTTGTTTTTTTCTTCCTGTGTTTTACAAGATCTTTGGCACAGATATATCAAGGATGTCAGCATAAAAAATATATGACAGCATTAAGGTAATTGGACATGTTGGAATTTGGTAGACACCATTTCTCAGCCTCCTGTAGAACCTAGACCACATGTTTCCAAATTCATTTGGCCTGTTACTTCCTCTTCAGAAAAACAAAACAACGACTGCCCTTGTGGTAAGCATCCCGGGGCTTACCCCAGAACACCAGCAGGGTCTCTCTCCCAGGCCTTCGTAATTAGCATCTTTGGGAGTTGAGTTAAATAATATCCATGATAAATACGTTCTAATTTTTTAACCTTTGTATTTGAGCACAGCCGAATTAGAAACCAATGTAAGAAACTAGAGAAACAAATTTAAGAACTGAAATATTGCCAAGAGTGAGGTTATCAAGAGCCTTTCCCTTGAATTCAGTGCTAGAGAGTTTTATTACATGGAGGTGGGAACTATAAGGTCATTAAAGGATGTTTTAAAGAGAAAATTTAAAGAGTCAAAGTTAATGATTCTGATAAATGTATGGTTTCTTATCTTTAATGTGTTAATCTATACAGAAGGCCCATGGGATCTATTTGGTAGTATTTAATCCATGCTGTGTAAAAAAAAATCAATATTGCCAAGGCTCAGCAAGCTTATTTGTAAAGGGTCAAATAGCACACTCACATATATAGACAGCCCCCTGTGTAATAAACATCCAAATTATGTATTACAAAAACCCAATTTTAGCACCTCCCTGGCAATTAAAACTTTTGTAATCTAGGATAAAGTGTGCCTGCTTTTTCACACACTCTCCACCTCCCAAATCTTCAGCACTCCCTGAAGACAGTATTGCGTGCTTTGGAAAACACTCGCCTAGAACTTTTCCCTCTACTTGTCTTAATTTTTGGCAATGGCGGTGTTCACTGTCTCTCCACTTGTAGCCTACGACTGGATCCCGTGGTCGTTTATTTCCCTCGCTGTGCTCTGGCCTCTTCAGGGGCCAGTGGGCGATGGACAGTCAATAGTACTTGAAGGCAAACCATTCTCTCCTTGTTCATCAGCATGACTCATCTACAGGGGGAGAGGGTGAATCTTGTTTCATTTTTGTGAACAGGTCTTTTCTTCCTCAAATGCTATGGGTTTTCTTTGTTTTTGTTTTGTTCACAGCATTTTTTTTCTTTTTCAAAGGAAGTTGTAAATTTAAATGTAGCAAAATTCCTTAGAGTATGTTCTGAAAGCTTTGACACTGAGCTAACAGGACAGCAATCAAGGTTTAAAGCAATTTCATCCCCCTGATTTCCCCATGGCCCATTGTAGTCAACCCCTTCCCAACGCCCACCTCTTGCAAAACTGATCCATGTTCAGTCTTGATGATTCTCCCTTTCCAGAATATCAACTCAATGGATAATGCTCTGTGTATTCTGAATGTCTGACATCTTCTATATCACAAAATGCCTTCACAATTCATTTGAAAATATCATTTAATTCCTTTTAATTACTGAATGGTGTCTGATTTGTATGTTGATAGTACAATTTGTTTAGCCATTTATCTGTTGATGAACATTTAGCTTTATAATATTTAGCTATTACTAATAAGGATACTAATTTATAGTATTTAGCTATTGCTAAGACACCTTAGCAGATAGATTTTTGTCTGGAAATATACTTTCATTATTTACTTAGTAAATACCAGAAGTTAGACTGCTATATCACCTTCTTATGGGCATATGTGTATATTTGACTAAAATGAATGTTTTTTTTAAGTGACTTACTTGATTTCTCATTTACAGTGTAGGAGGGTACCAGCTTTCCCCATCTTTACCAATTATTTTACAGTTTTAGAGTCTAAACTTTATTTTTCAAGCTTTCACTGTGTTTTTGGTGGAATTTCACATACAAATTCATTTTGCATTTAACAATTCGTACACTTTTTGTTTCAACCCACTTTCTTTCTGCCCTGCTACTTTACCAATCACGATGTCCTTCCTCAGCAGCTGGTCTTTCCTGACATGTCCACAGTATGGGAGACGAAAATCTCACCATGCTTCTAAAGAGCATTCTGGTGGATATGTTTCTTCTTGGCCCTCCCTGGTATTTTCAACACTCTTCCCCAGCACCATAATTCAAAGGCATCAGTTCTTCCTACGTTTGCTTTATTTCATGATGAAAGTGACACCACTTTCCAGTTTGGATTTCCTGGCATAGGAAGGCATATGATTGTCTGATCCAAATTAACCATTTCAGCTTACTAAAGCCTAGGATATTGATCCTTATGCATTTCATTTCAATTTTTATTATTTGCCATTTTCTGAGATTCATGCTTGATACATTCCATGTTCTGATTATCAAAGAATGTCTTTTTACAACTCTTCACATTCCAGTTTATGCCACATCAGCAAGACATCTTGGTTCCCCCCAATTTTGCTCTGTCCACATCACTAGTGTCTGCTCTGCTTCGCTGAGCCAGTTCTTCCCCGGTCATATTTTGCTTACCTTTTAATTGAAGTCTCATCTTCTGGCACTAAACCAGATTTTATAAGATTTTCTGCTCTTCATAAGATTTTCTTTTTTTAAAAAAAACTTTTATTTGGGGCACATACAGCTCTTATATACACAAGTCCATTGCGTGTCAAACACATCTGTATATCCACTGCACTCATCATTCTCTTAACATTTGCTTTCTATCTAAGTCCTTGGCATTGGCTCCTCATTTTCCCCTCCCTTTCTGCTCCCCACCATAAACTCTTGATAATTTATAAATTGTTATTACTTTGTCATATCTTACACTGTCCGATGTCTCCCTTCAGCCACTTCCCTGTTGTCCTAGGGAGGAGGTTATATGTAGATCCTTACAATCAGTTCCCCCTTTCTATCCCGCCTTCCCTCCTCCCTCCCGGTATCACCACTCTCATCACTGGCCCTGAAGGGATTATCTATACTGGATTCCCTGTGTTTCTGGTTCCTATCTGTCCTAGTGTACATTCTCTGGTCTAGCTGCATTTGTAAGTTAGTATGGGGATCATGATAGTGAGAAGGAGGAAGCATTGAAGAGCTAGAGGAAAGTTCATCATTGCTACACTTCACCCTAACTAGTTTGTCTCCTCACTGTGACCTCTCTGTAAGGAGAAGTCTATTACCTACAGATGAACTTTGGGTCCCCAGCATATACTTCCCCTTATTTATGCTAATAAAAATTGTAGTTCCTTGATACGTGATACCTTTAAAACCTCATGGTCACACAGAGCTTCATAAGATTTTCAATGTTATTTTTTTTTAGAAGGGGATCACCTCTTCCTCCTTTCTAGTCTGTCTTAGTTTGGCAGCTCTGTGGAAACCTGTCCACATGGGTGACTGCTGATAGTTGAGATGCTGGGGCATAAGTACAGCATCACAGCAACATGCAGGCAAAGCCTGATAAATGGAGTGGTAGATATGTACACACAGGAGGGCTTTACCATTTCATGCAAAAATGGAATGACAAAATTATGGATGCTTGAATGAACGTTTTGAAGCCCTTTCATATATAAATATACAATATATGTGTGTGTTTAATATATACCCATAGAAGATACTTGGAACCTAGATTATGGGAAGGAGCACATTACGAGGAAAAGACACTTTAAAGAGCACGACCTTGAGTTTGTGGTAAAATGAACAGTGAACAAGCAAGCCTGTTTTTCCAAGTGGAGGGAATGCTGGAAGGTGGCCAGAATCATGTACTTCAGTCACCCTCAGGCACCAGGTGTGGGCAGAGAAGCAGTGGTACAGATGGAAAGCTCTCCTGGATAAGGGAAGAAAATGTGTGGGGAAAGCTGAGTACTTTGAATATTGACTAAAAGGACACACTCATGGTGGTGGGAACTCAGAGGCTAACTTCTCTAACGCGATACTGAAATATGGCAATTAAAGCCAATATAGTGAAAGAAAAGTTTTTTTTGGAATGTGAGGAACTTTAAGGTAAAGATAATGCTTGTCTGCTTTCATGTGGATTTTAGGTAGGAGATTTCTTTTGCACACCCGGGGCCATGTTATAAACCCTATGTGGACGACAAGCATGCAGATCACGCCTGGTGTCAGTGGTCCTGTTTAATAGTATTTCAGTTCCTCTGAGCAGGAGGCTTTTCACACACAGGAAGGTGCATCTTCTCTAGGGAAACAAGATTCCCATGCACTTAAAAAAGGGTGATATTGTCCTCCATGTATTACCCTGGACATATATTCATGTTATGTATGTGATGGCCTGACAGTAGCATGACCTACATCAATGCACATAAAAAGAAACATGTAAGAATCATATCAAATTTCTAAATTCTACCGAAGGTTAAGATTTACCAGGACTGGTAAATTATCAATTTTACTTTTAATGTTGAGGATGGTCAGAGTGAGTTTTACCTTTAGAAGCGGAGGCCATAATCCCAACATACATATCTCTTGCATTTCTAATAGCTCTAAAACCCTTTAATCAACTGTAAAAATCTTTTGAAAGATAAAGCAAGGGAAGAATTTTTGGTTTCATTTTTCATCATATCATTGTTTCAGGAAAGACTGTGATTAGATGAGAGGACTAACTTCTCTTTTGACAAGGTCCACATCAAATTCAAGAGTACTTAAAACCCTGAATGATAATGTAACATTGAGCAGTTCTGGAACAGAGTGACTGTCCAATGGAGTGTATTTATAATCAGCACAGTCACACTCTATAATTGTGATGACCATGGGCTAGAGCAGCGATTCTCAACCTGTGGATCACGACCCCTTTGGGGGTTGAATGACCCTTTCACAGGGGTCACCTGAGTCACAACAGTAGCAAAATTAGAGTGATGAAGTAGCAATGAAAATAATTTTATGGTTTGGGGGTCACTATACCAAGAGGAGCTGTATGAAAGGCTTGTAGCACTAGGAAGGTTGAGAACCACTGGGCTAGAGGATAGATGCCTACCAGTATAAATGTATAGGGTTTGCTGCACCAAAAGCAACCTTGTATCAATATATGGTATTGCAGCCAGGTATATGGTATATGCTGAGCAGTTTGTTTGCTTGAAATTTATGCTATTTAAAAATACTGTCCTGAATTTCATTGAAATGTAATCTCCAAAGTAAATGTATTGAAGAAATTTATTGATACGCAGCTACTAAAAGATATAGCATCTGGAGTCTTAATGGCTTGAAGTTAAATAAATGGTCATTTAGTAGGGAAGCAACAATGTCCACATGGACGAAGCACACGAGCCTGCATGATCATAAGGTGTCAACCAGAATAGACCTCAGAAGTTCAAAACAAATAGTCAAATTGCCACAAAGGAGCATAAACAGTGTACCCGAAAGATAGTTGAACAGTCCTTCAGAAGGGCCAGATGGAAGGAATGATATATTCAGGTGGCAGTGTAGCACAGATGAAACACATCACTATTCTCTCATTCTTTAATATTTCCTCCCCTTACTATTATCATCTTAGTTTTTACCTCATTAATCTTGTTAGACCTGCATATGTTTATATGTATAATTAAAACCATCAATACATGAAATCAAAGATAGATAAACCCTGAGAAAATTGTAATGGGAGTGGTGACTCCCTGAGGGTAAAGGAAGACGGGGAGGTGGGAGGGGGAACTGACAGCAATGATGACTTGTACCAACCCCGCATGAGGGGAATGAATACCAGAATATTGGGTGAATGGATACATTGGATAGTGTAAGATACAAAAAAATTAAATAATAATAAGGGTTCTTCGGGGCTAGGGTGGGGGATGGAAGGGATAAATGGAGGCTGAGAACAAAGAGTTCAAGAATAAAGAGCGTTTTGAAAATGATGGTGGCAGCAATTGTAAAATTATGCTTGATCTAATTGAATTATGGATTACTATATTATCTGTAAGATAATACAATGATTACAATGATTAAAAAATAAATAAAGGGAAAGGTCATCACCTTACTTGATCCAGCGATAGTAAGTGGTCATCAGTATTAAAGCTGAGTAAGGAGACCTAGAACTACAGGAGGCATGTTCATGATTGAAGACTTTACTGATGTTGGACCATGGGCTCAAGAAAGGAGGGAGGCCCACAAAGCTTGACAAGAAACCCTGTAATTTAACCAACATTGTCCATATGATGGCCAGGATGTGAGTTATCATCTTGTTTCTCATTTGTTATTACATAGTCCAGATTCAAATAACCAAGCCCCCATTTTACTCCTGGGACCTTTTATGAAATCCTCCTTTTTTTTTTAAAGTGTGTAAAATCATTTAGCTCTTCCTTCTAGACCTGAGTACTTTTAAGTCAAATCATGCCTCAACATCTGCAGTGCTCTAACCCCTCTTAAACTGTTTGGAGCTGCCTTCCTGGCCTCTGTTGAACATTTGCTCTGCCCTGTTCTTCATGGACCCTCTTTCTAACTTGGTCACTCCCTCTCCAGTTTGCACCCCAGAAAGTTATCAGTGCAATATTTTAGGGAAACAGGCACATTTAACCAATACATGAAACAATATTTTCATAGCTACTACACGCAGTTTATAGTAAAAGGACCAACATTTTGATCAATTTGGAACTTAGAAATAGAGACCTAGAGTAAGTTTTATTTTCCCATTCTCATCCAGCACATTTCATTGAAGGAGTTTTCACATCATTGGCATGGACATTGATTCACAATATAAAACGGAGCTGGAAGACTTCATCTATTCCAATAGAATTTGGATGGTGTTGGTTTTCTTTTTTTTAATCTCATGTTTTCCTTACATAGATAATGTTAAGTTAATATGTATTGTTTTTATTTGTGAACATTATAAAACTTTTAAAAAATAGTATTAATGTAACTGATGTTTTTGCCCTTAGCGCCTTTGCAAACGAGGCAGAATTTGAACTCACATTGTACTGCAGGATGAATGATTTTTCCTTTGTAAACTCTGCATATATGTTCTGATTTTCCTTCTCTTTTAGTTTCTGATGGAAAAAGAGAGACTTTCTGCTTCCCTAAAGAGTGCAATTTTGGAAACCCAGAGAGGAAGTTCTTCATTGTCCTAAGGGGTCACTCTGAGGCAGTGCAGACTAGATGGAAGTGTGTTCTGTGATTGAATTGTGACTCCTCTTTGATAAATTGGGGTTCTCTATGTTTCTTGGGACAGGTGAGGCTGCCTGCTATTAACTCAAAGAACCCAAGCAAAGTGGGAACTCCTGTGAGCGCCAAAGAGACTTCTGGAAGTAGACTATCCTTTCCTCCAATGTAAGTGGACTAACAACATGAAGACTGTCTGACCTAGGTTTGGTTTTGACTTGTGATTTTCATAGATGATATCAACACACTTTGTTAATTTTGGACCAGTGACAGGCTTTTCAACCATACTTTTTGGACAAGGCTGTTTGTGACTATGCCACAAACCTTGATGGTCTGTGCCTACCTTAACTAACTTCTGAATTCCTTTTTCAATTCCTGTGCCTGTTGAGGCCATTTCTTCCCTCTCCCATACCTGGGCAGCCATGCTTGTTGCAAGCACAGATGATGAGCTTCTCTAAGGAACTTCTCATTTCTCTGGCAGCCAGAAATTTACCTCCTTGCAGCCTGGCTGCAGGATTCCTTCATGAAAATTGGCTTTAATTGGCTGCCTTTTTAATTCTGGAGCAAATTTTTACATTTCTGTGTTGCTTCATCCTGTTCTTGTCTATGCCAGTGAGGCAGAAACCTAGTACTCCCACTTTCCTGTTGCCTTTGTTTCACATTTGTTTTTAAAGATAAATAAGTTGTTCATATATTTTTTAAGCCCCTAACATGAGATGTAAAGTCATATGGGCTCTGTTTGTTTATCTAATTCTGAAAACAGTTTCTACACAGTGGGAGGAAAATAATCACTTCCACTGGTGTGTGACAACTGCTTTGAGAGCTCCAAGTTCAGACTGAAAGGAAGGGAAACTAAATAGAGGATGGACCATTGAGAAAATCCGAATATGGGACTACCTGAGAAGATGATCCATCCTAAATTTACTCTAGGTTTCAAATTTTTTTTCACTTGTTCTCAGACAGAAAATTTCCCTTTGGCTTATTTTAACATCACCAGTGGTCTTTTCTTTCTTCCTTTCTTTCTTTTCTGTTTTATTTTCATTGTTTCTGTTATATTTCCCAGTTTATGAAGTACAGAAAGAGCATAGGCAGAGACAATAATTGATGTAATAGCTTATTGTGGATAGGAGAGGGAAAGGTTATGGGAAATTCAGGATCAAATAATGAATATGAGAGTGGGGAGGGTACACTTGAGCTGATTGTGATTATCTATTATTCTAGCTATATAATTTTTAAATGGAATTTGTATGGAAGCATATGATATATCTATATCAATAAAAATATTGGGCAAAAAATCTAGTAAAGGTCAATCTATAAAGACAGAAACTAGATCAGTAGTTGGGGTTGCAACAGGGGGGATTGGAGGGACCAGAGATGTAAATAAAAATAGATGTGCCAATGAAAAAATACCCTAAAACTTATAGTGGCACTATCGCACAATTTTGAGGTATTTGAACCAATGGTTTATATGCTATTGAATTATATGTTGTTAAAAATGTGGTTTTTTTAAAAAATGAGAGAATATCTTAGCAAGAAATTAGTCTAAAAAAAAAAGAACTCTGAGGCACAGAAAACAAGTGATGCATGTCATCCATTTCCCTGCAAAGTTCATATGCTTTCCATTACATCAGACTCCCTAGTCACTTTGTTCAGAGTGCTTCTACTTGCAAATGAAGCTAATGGTGGAAAGCTGAACTTGTAACTATGATCAGAGAGAGGATAGAGAGAAGGAGTGGAGGGCTGGCAGATAAACTTTAACGTGAACATATATAAGAAAGAAATCTACTTATCAACTTATTAAAATGATGCACTCTAAATAGCCCATCAGTGTGAAAGGGATGATGTCTTCTGAAAAAATTCCCCAATGAATCACTATAATTTTTTTTTCTTTAGTTGGGTATTATGAATAAAGGTTTAGAAGCTAGGCTGAGCATGCTCTCTCCTGCATGTAAGAGATGCTTTGTATACTTCCTTACACTCCAAAATGAAGGAAAGATCTCCATTATGTATTTTGCTTTGTTTTAATATTCTATTGTGGTTTGGGTAAAGTTTACAATCCCATTCAGCAATCTACATTTTTTTTTTTGTAATACTGTCTACAATCAGCACTCTTCTTCCTCCTCCCTGGCTTATTCCCATTTGCTCATCGTTCCTGTCTCTCCCTGCCTTCTGAACTTTAGCTTGGGGAAGATATTGTCCAGACTGTCATGAAAGTGACTGGAGGAAGACTTTCCTATTGTTGGAATGAAAGGTGATCTCCAAGAGTGAGTTCAGTTACAAGTTTGAAGAATATCTAAGGGCTACAGTCTAGAGCTCCACCAGTAAATCTGGTCTCTTTTTACATTTTGAATTCAGTTTTCTCCCACTCTGTCCAGCAGATTCTATTGTGATCTTTATCATAAATTAAGCTGGGTACCATCTAATTCTTCTAGTCTCGTGCTAGCAGAAATGGAATTACCTTTCATGGATTTGTCCTTTGGACAAATTGTTTCTTTTAACTTTGGGTTTTCTTGACTGTTCTGTGCTCCAGCCAGAAAGAGACTTCATAGATGGGCACTCACTACATCTAAGACCAGTTACTATTCGTCAAAGTAGGACATACAGCATTGTTTTAGGGACTATGTTCTGATACTTAACCTGGGTTTCCCCAACACTGTGGCCTAAGCCCTTAAGAGTAATAATTCAGTCTCTCAAGGTGTTTGGGAGTGACTAAGAAATTATCAAAGTGTTTCCCTCTCCAAGTTCTATCTATATGCATATATTTGCAGCACATATAAATAAACCAAATTCATCGCCATGGAGAGATGCTAACCCAGTTACCTTACAGGACAAGGTAAAACTACCCTGAACGTTTCTGAGACTGTAACTTTTTTCTAGAGCAGAAAGCCGCATCTCTCTCTTGCAGAGTGGCTGTTGGTTTCAAACTGCTGACCTTGCAGTTAGCAACCCAAGGTGTAAGCACTACTCCACCAGGGCTCCTTAGCATAGACAAATACTTAAATAGACGTGTCCTCTCCCATACCTGTGTGCGCTCAGGGTGTACTGCCCTGTGTCATCCCGAACCTATTCAGCTTACATACCCACCTGTACACCCCCTAGTAAATTATTGTTTGTTATTGTAGGACTATGGATGTAGCAGGATTCACCATGGGAACCTTTTACAATGACATACAAAGGGTTATCCTTTGTCTTGGTCACAGAGTATCAGCCTCCTCTTTACTGCCTTTCTAGTGACTCCGGTTTCTACATGTGTCCCCTCTAAGTAGTGAGAGTTTTCTCCATTCTGCTTCCTTTTTTTTTCGATAATACCAAAGAACATTTCTTTTTACATGTAAACCATTAGCAGTTTCATACAATAATCATGACTGACCATTTTCACTCAGCATAATATTTTCCAAGTTGAGCTATATTATCAGATCTTTCATTGTTCTTTTATATTGTATATGGTTCCATTGGGTTTATACACCATCGTTTGCTTATTCCTTCATCTGTTGATGGGCTTAAGTTGTTTTCTTCTTTTTGCAATTTTAAATAATATTGTGATCACATGGGTATACAAAGATCTCTTTGTGTAACAGCTCTTGTTTTTCTAAAATATATATCTGGTAGTGAGATGACTGCATCATATTGTATCTCAGTTTCAAAGTTTTAAGGAAGGCCCATACCATTTTACAATTCCACCAACTGTATCTGAGAATCCTCGCCTGCCCTCACCAGCATTCTGTCAGGTGATCATTGCTTTATTGCCAGAGTAAGATGATATCTCATTGTTTGACCTGCATCTAATACATCTAATGGCTACAGTCATCTTCATCTTTTTGTTGGCCAACTAAATAGCTTCTTGGGTTAAATGATTGCTCATGACTTTTTCTTTTTAGGGGGGGCATCACTACCCTCTTGTGGTTATGGGAGCTACCCAGTCTTGCTCCTGGAGAGCTGCTGCTAGATTTGAACCACCAAGCCAGAGGGCCTCAGTCCCGCACTCAACCACTATGCCACCGGGGCTCAGTAAATTTTTTCTTATTTTTTTAATTGGACCAGTGGAGAAGAATTGTTGTCATTTCTCTAAATATTTGTTAGAATTCTCCAAAGAATCTGCTGGTTGTTGTTGTTGTTGTTGTTGTTGTTGTTGTTGTTGTTTTAATGATCTATTCAAATTCTTCCATCCAATCCAAATTCTTGTATTTGGGCATTTATTAATAAGTTGATCTCTAAGCACCCTTTGCTGTGTCTGAAAGGTTTTACTCTAATATGTTTTCATTTTTGTATGGTTGTAGGAACTTCTTTATTTCCTCTGTAACCTCAAAATATTAAAGCAGGTTGTTGTTTCATTAGCACATACAAGGATGGGTCATAAAGTATTGCTACAGAATAATAGAAAACTGTATCAAACAAAAAAAATCACAATATGAAGGTGATATTTCTCAACAGTTTGTCCGCCTAGGCCCATACCCATGTGCAAGCAGTGTGTGATTGCTCACTTTTCCCTGAAGAATGCACTGATGCAGTTTTGACATCACTGAGGAACTAAAATCCTGTTCCTTTTCAATGTCCTTTTGTGTTTGGGAGAGCAAAATTAAATTAAAAATCAAAATTAAATCTGAAAGTTTAAGGTCATGGCTGTTGTGCAGATATGGCAGTGTTTTCTAAAGAATTACTCATTGGACAGCCCTTGCTACTCCAGAAGCATGAACAGATATATTTTTGTGATGGGAAAAAAAAATCCTTGGTTCAACCTCCCTAGCCTTTTCCTTTAAAAATGCAGTTTCCTATTTTCTTTAAACATTCCTCCCACAGAGCCTCCATGGCCACCCAGTGTCTTTTTTAAAGTCTACACAGATTACACCTTGGGAACCCTCCCCGAACCAATCTCCTTAACCTTCTCTCTGCTTTGACTTTAACTGGCCTTGTAGGTCCTCTTGGAAGCCACTGTTTTTGAAGGTATTTTAATGAGACTAAGACAAGTATATTATGGAGAGAGCTTGTCTGCCACCATCTACTGATCATACAGACATGTTTAAGCATGTGTGGTTTGGAATAAATCTGTGTGTGTGTGTGTGAACTGGACCAATGTTTTTTAAACTTTACCTCACGTTTGACTCTTTTCCTTTTCCTTTATATATAAACTTAAAGCATTGTGATTGCTATGGTGTGCTTTTAATTTAGTGATGCCTATATTGCGATTCATGTGCACTGGGTGAGAATGGGTGCTATGCTGTTTAGGCATAGAATCTTCCATATAGATCTATGACATCAAGCTAGTTGACCATGCTCTTTAGATCTTCTGTGTCTTTGTTGAATTTTGTTAAAATCCTGCCCTTCATTGAAAGTGATGTGATGAAGTCTGTTATTTTATTTCCAATTATGTTAACTTGCTGCATATATTTTAGAGACCTATGTGAAGTGCATAGGTATTTATTATGATTATTAAAGTGGCCTACTATCCCTTATATAATGCCTTTCCTTGTCTCTTAAAACTGGTCTGTAAGCCTATATTATCAGAGATTAATATTACCATCCTCTTATTCTTTTTTTGGTTGCAGTTTGCTTAATACATGTTTGATCCACTGGTTCTTAGTTAATTTTTATCTTTGTACCTAATGTATGTCACTTGTATGGATGTATGTAATGTCTGTCAACATATTGATGGGCCATATTTCCTTATCCATTCTTCCACACTCAAGAAACCATTAATCCAGTTACTGTCCCTATAGATTACCTATTTTGGATTTCCTATACAGAAAAACATACCCAAGAAATCATCATCAACAACAAATTCACAACAGTAACAAGTAACATGGATAAACCTCAATTGAAAAGAGTCAAAAACATTAAAGACTAGTTTAAAATAGGTCAAAAGGGTGATCAAGTGGTAAGGTGCTAAATTTTAACCTAACTAAATCTGCAATAATTAACTTTCCAATGCACTCTGCAGGATAACAGTGTTATTTTTGATAGGTATGCGTTTGCTGCCATCATTTCAGTATTCTGTGTGTTGATGATTTCTTTGATCCATATATTTTTCTGTGCTGTTTTTTCATTTATGAGTTGGTGCTTTTTTGGTTTTGTTTTTCATCTTCTCCGTTACTGTTGATGTTTAATGAGTTTATGGTTTTTTTCCTTATTATTTTTCTGAGAAATTCTATTCATGTATTCATTTTCTTTGTGGTCATACTGAACATTTGCCATTACCTTCTCAAATTGAAAAATGTCCTCTATCTAGACACTTGCCTTAACAGTCTTTCCTTATGTACGTTCCTTAGCCACATAGTTTATTCCTGTTCTTGGTTTGAATGTGTTACTGTTTCTAGACTGTTGTCTCTGTTGTTGTTGTTGTTGTTGTTGTTACATGCCATTGAGTCGGTTCCAACACATAGCAACTTTGCACAACAGGGGGAGACATTGCCTGTGTCACACTCACAAGCCTTCCTATGCCTGAGCCCATGGTGGCAACCCCTGTGTCAATCCACCTTGCTGAGGGTCTTTTCTCTGCCCTGCCACTTGACCAAGCATGATATCATCCTCCTCCAAAAGCGTGGGTCTCCTGACAAACGTTTTCAAAGTTGATACCTCTAGTCCTGTTTTCAGTTCTGCCTATTTGGTTTGGTTGCTGCAAATTCTCTTAATTTCAGTTTATCAGGACAATCAGGATAATTTCATTATCATGTATAAGGAACAATTTCTCTGGATAGATAGCAATGCATGAGCAATTTTTTATTTCAAGTTTTCTATTTTTCATCTCATTGCCTGCTTGTCTGTATTTCTGCTTAGAATTTAGACCTTTGTCTTATTGGTTCCCTTTATAGACTAATATTTCATTTCTTTGAAAGAAATGGGGGCTGAGCCCCAGTGGCGTAAGTGGTTGAGTGCAGGACTGCGACCCGCGGGCATGGTGGTTCAAATCCAGCGGCGGCTCTCAGGAGCAGCACTGCGTAGCACCCACGACCACCAGAGGCAATGAGGCCCAGAAAGAAAGAAAGAAAGAGAAAGAGAAATGGATTCCTTGTCTCTGATATTGGAACGTTTGCAATTTTCTTTGTGGGTCAATCAAATTGTGTTACATTTTGTTGAACTTCTTAGATGGATAGTGTCTTATCTTTCATGATATTAGGGAAGTTTTCTAGAATATCTTGGAAAATATTCTCTGTGTGCCTCCCTCCCTCACACACATGCTCTTTTGTGTCTATTATGGGATTTCTGTCATTCATAAATTGTTCCTCTTGTTGATGTTCTACATAGCTCTTCAGCTTTCTTCATCATCCTTTTTTCCCCTGGTTATTCCTCTAGCAAAAAGGTAGCAAGAGATTTTTTCGGTATTTTTCCAATTTTGAGTTTCATTCACTCATTTCTCTTACTTTGTCCTTCTAATGCTTTATCTATTCTCAAGTTTTTATTATTACTTTTCTAGTTTTATAGTTGCTGTTTTTGTGTGATTCCAAATTATATATCATTTCATTTTATTCTTGTATTATTTTCTTGAAATCAGAGTTTTTCTCTCCCCACACCTTGATTTTGTATGTTTTTTTGCCCTCTTGAAGATCCTTTTTACATAAATCATTTAATTCCTTATCAGCTCGTTCCAGTATCATTTCTTTTTGAGAAAGCTTTTCTGGTCCTTTATTTTGATTACTTGCTGAGACCTTCTTGTTTTGCTTTAATATTTTAATTTAATATTGTCTCATTTCCAAGTTGCCTTTTATTCTTTGACCCTTTCCAGGCAAAGAGGCAGCAGGAAGGAAGAAGAGTGAGCATTGGGTAGGTGGTGAAGGGCTGGGAGGCTCAACATGAGTGGGCTCAGGTTGCTGCTGCTTGTGAAAAGGCAGTGAGATAGTAAGAGAAGAAGCTGAGTCAGCAGATAGAAAGGGCTGGACAAGTGTCCAACTATTCCTCGGCTGTGCTGGCTGGTAGGAAAAGCAAAGCAAACAGCTGATACCCCAACCAGGCATTCCGCTGTCTTAGTGCATAGGAAAGGCAGGGCAGTGACACGCCTTACTAAACTGATCTACCACTGCGTAATTTCTTCACTATGTGTTAAGGGATAGTAACACATTCAAGGTTATGTGTCTTCTTCTGAAAATGGTTTCCAATCAATTATTAACGTTGAAAGTGAGTCTTAAGTATAAAGGTTAATGTCAGAATCAGTTTTCAGGGAAGAAGCTAATAATAAGTTAGCTATTATCAATGAAAAGTGATAATAAACTAGATGAGTTGTCTTTGTTATCTAGTGCCACTATGCAGGAATACCAAAAGTGGATGTCTTTAAAAACAGAAAGTTATTTTCTCCAATGTCGAGGCTAAAATCTATATCCATAGCACTGGTTTGAAGGGAAAAGTATCTTTCTGTGTCTGCCATAGTCTTTATCTCAGCATCTTCTGCTTCCTGATTCCATAGAGATTTCCAGGTGTCTTGGCCTCTGTCTTACCTTAGCCCTCTCCCCTTGACCCCTTATGCTCTTGCTTGTTTCTTTTTATATTTTGATAGAGATTGACTCTTTTAGATGCACCCAACCCGATTCTTGCTTCATCAACATAACATAAAATTCATTACCAAGTGGGCTTATAAGCAAGGCATAGTGTTTTTAGGATTTACAATATCTTTTAGGAATAAATCCATACCAGTTGTTCGATCTTACAACATCATGGAGACCCCTCTCTCTTTCTATGTTAAAGTACAAGGAACTATGAGTAGGAAACGACTCGATGGCCGTGAGTTTGGATTGCTTTTTGATTGTGTACTTAAGGTTGACATTGATTTTTCTCTTTTTGAGGCCTGGTCAAAAAAACAGTTCACCAACAAACTTTTCCAAACTTATTAGCAATGGTTATAAGGATGAGTGGTTACAGCCGCGAGCAGATTCAGAGAAGAGGACTGTGCATTCATCAAGAGCATCTGTGTCATCAAAGTCCACAGAGGACCCTGAAGGGCAGGAAGAGACTGAGACACTTCCAGACCCGGAGGTCCCTGAGGGCTCTCAGAAAGCTGAAGGTAAAGTTCTCCCAGCAAACCAATTCTTTTCCTTGGCATTTTAATTAATTATGATAGCAGCAGCTGACATTTTGCCATCTGATGATGATACTGAATAATCTAAAGTGAATAATCCAGAAACCGTGCCATTGAGTTTACAATGAATAAATCAGTTAGAATATTCCCTCTTTCATGCAGAATTATACCTGGTCTTTGGGCATGCTTTTATGAAATCTTTTGCATTTATGTTTAGTTCCTATAGCTCTGGAACAGTTATTGAGCATGTCTCATTAGGCCACTTATTTTTACTCCAATAGTCTTCTCTCTTTCATTAGCAAAGCAGGAGGTGTGCTATGTCTCCTTAAGCATTTGAAATGTTGATGTGATTTTTTATAAGGGTTACTTGTTTACCTTGTTGCATCTTACCCAGTGCTCTTGTGGTAACACGTTGTTGCATAAGCAGGGGAATTCAGGTGCTAATGGAGTGCCCATATCCTGGTGCCCAGTCTGTCCCTGCTATCCTGCCTGGCCCATCCAGTCTTGTAAACTACAGACCATTCTTTCTATCATCGAGTTTGGTGGAACCGGGATAGATGGTGTCAAAAATTGTGTTTTTGAATTTTGAATTTAGCAATGTGTTTTCTGATGGCTATTGTTTCAGTAGCACCACATTTTAACTCTTTGTCTAAGTAATTATGACTTTGAATTTTAGTCTGTTCCATTAAATTGAATGACTGATGTACTTGTTCTTTATTACAGAGTCGACTCTCCCAAGTGAGTATTCCTAAGGAACTAGAAATGCATACAAAAATAGAGTGTACTTCCAAAACATCCCCAAATCACAGATGGATACAGCACTCCATTTTGAAATGGAAGTCTCAGCAGCCTATGGCGTTCTTCTCTAAACTGCATGTATTTTAGCTACAAAATCACATGCCATATTTACTACACAGAAACCCAACAACTCTAGAAACCCTTTGGGGACAACAAAAGAAGGAATGCTTTCATTATTGCAACAAAATCATCGTAGTGTTTTATGTGTATTATAAAAGAAAGCATACTTGAGTTTAGTACAGAGATAGTCATTTTGGGGATATTTTTATTGGCATCTACTTCACATATTATACAATTTAAAAGTTGAATCCTATTAAGAACTGTGTAATCATCATATCAATTTTAGAACATTTTCTTCTTTCTCCTATTCATTTTGTTAGTTCCCCTTTCTTTTCAACCTACTCTAACATGCCCCTAGGTTATTATTAATCCAGTTATTGTCTTTATCGATTTACCTATCCTGGATTTCATACACAGAAAAATCATACAAACCACAATCAAGAAACAAATAAGACAAAACACACCAATGACAAAGTAAAACATGGAAAATCCTCAACTTATAGGAAGGCAGAACATATTTAAAATTGAAACAAATTTAAAATGGGTCAAAAGGGAGATCAAATATAAAGTGTTATATTTTTACTTAACTACATCTGCCACAATGAACTGTTCAATGCTCTGTCTGATAACAAGATTATTCACATCTCCTGACAGATCAGAGGGGATTCACAGGAATTTGAATCCATATGGCCACTCTGCAAGTAGATTTTGGGCTTTCACTGTCATCCATAGACTTCTGAAAACCAGTTGTTGTGAATTTAAGCTCTGGTACTGTTCCCTCTGCTGGATTTGGATTTTATTATTTACAATTCTTGGATCACACAGGCTGGTGTGCTTCTTCATGTAGGCTTAATTGATGCCAAATGTACATAGCTACTTGTTTTAGGACAAGCATGTAAGACCTCAAGTGCTATTCTTTTTGATAACCAGGCACCATCTGGTTTTTTCCACACCCTTTGCCATAGCAGCCACATGTTTAGTGATCTCTTTTTTTTTTTTTAGTGATGTCTTTAGGAAGGTGAGCAGAAAGTAGGACCATAGAAATATGAGAGACCTATGTTTAAAATAATAAAAAAGAGAATCAAAATGCAGGGGAGGAATACAAATAAACATACAAAGTAGTGAGACAATTGATTTCATGAGCAACATGATGCATGATCAATGATGCATGACAAATGTCCTTTGTCATTTGTATAAGTCTTAAGACTTTCTATCAATGAGGAAATTATTACATATATGCTATAATCTTTATATTTACATTAGCAACAAAACACGATTTTAGGCATTGAAAATTGATGACAGACTAAGTCACTATGAAGTTCTTATAATCTGGAATTACTAACATTCGGCTAAGCAGCCCCATTTCCTTACATAGTTTAGATCACCAAGCTGCTCACAGACCCCACGATCCTCTCTCATTATGTTCTAATCTTTCTTTCCTGTATTTCTTAACCTGTTTGCTTCTTGTTACTTCTGCTATTTTACTTGGTTCTTGTGTTGATAAATGGCAGTAGCTAACCTAGATCCTGTTAGAGCCTCATGCTATAGCTTTCTACATTTAAAAAGCCTAAGGACTTTTTAGGAATGGTTCCCTCCTTCTACTATAAACAGAATGTGTCTGTTGTTATTGTTGTACAATTTTTAGAGCAATTCTAGACGTTTTTAACTTGCCAGGAAGAAAGACTTTGAAAGGGTCCAGAATTCATGTGAATGCACAGAACTTAAATGGAAGCATCAAAATGCTGCCTAACCCAGGCTACAACAACTCCCTCCTGCTCACTCACCTTTCCCCAACTCTGCTGATACTATTTAATTCACTCATGACATTTTAAATGCAGCAGTGTGCAAGGTGAGTCTGTTGTTTGAGACAGGTCTTGTGCCTGGTGGTCTGGTTGTATACAAAATTTTTATATCTGACCTCAGTAGTAATATTTATAAAAAGGTAGGGAAATACATTTTTCTCTACATTTTATTAAAACTAATGACTATGTTTTAACTTATTAAAAAATTAAAAACCATCTTTGCCTACCTGTCTGCTTATCTGTTGACTTTGTATTACAGGTGCAACAGCAACCCCGTCTGCATTAACACCCGAGGAGCTCAAATGATTCCTAACATTCTATGTGTTTAGCACAGTTATTTTTATGCATATATCAGATACGACTGTGTTTCAGCTATAGTTATAAGGTTATTTTTAGATTTTAGTAATATAAATTCTTATGAAATATTTACTTTGCTGTAGATTTGTCATCCTTGTAACATAATTTGTGTATGTGCTGAGTTTTATTTTATATTGCATTTTTCTGGAGCATCTCATGGTCAATAAACATAACTAAGACCTTTGCCATTTGTGCCCTAACGCTGTCCCAGGATCTTAGAACCAATCACTTCTTCCCTGGTATGATAATGGCTGATATCACTTCCCCATGCTGAATTACTGTCACATAGTTGTTCTCCTGTAATCAATTGTTTAGCGTTTTTAACTAGAAAAACATTCATAGAATTAAGTTTCCACCCTTCATTCTTTTATTCTTAATCTTTTTAGAAGTAAATTTTTGGTTATAAAAATACTTAATTCTAAATACTGTGATATAGTTTATAGGAAGAAACTTTTAATTTATTATGCCTTAAAGTTCAAAGCACTTAAAATTAGCCTTTGCTAATGTAAAATTTTTGCTGATGTCTTTTGCATAAAATGAAATACAAAATATTAATAACTTATATTCTGTCTGAAATAGTTGTTTAATATAAATATTGAATAGACAAAAGAATTTTTAAGAATTACTCAGTTTTTAAATGTTGCTACTGCTTATATACAAGTAAGTAGTATTAGAATGTAATTTATATTTTCTGTCTTTAATTCATTAATAAAACAATCATTTTCTGCAGGAAGATTTTCAGAAAACCTAATGAGATCATAGACATTTTAACTTCCTTCCTAGAATCAACTTATCATGCATATGCTCACCTAACATTGTAAATCAGTTCTTTAAATGAGATATTTAATTGTGGACCTCTATATTACTGGATTAAACAAATCTTACTTTAGGAGAATGTACAATGTGAAAGGCTGTATATACTTAACACAAAAAGTTACTATTGAATAAAAAGAATTCTATGATTACAGTAAAGCACTTATTTCCTATCTCTTTTCTCTTTTTCCCTCTTTTTCTTTTCTTAACCCCAATTCCTAAAACCTTCCTCCTGATTTATTGAAGAATAGCATCAGGAATAGATTCCTTAGAACTCTTTCTCCTTTCCCCATTCTTTCTCCTCTAGGTTATTATCAGAACTGAAATTTGTTGTTTACAGAAGTAGAAAGCAAAATTTGGAATAAATGTTTGAGATTAAACCTCAGATATGCACATGTACACACCTTCTGCCAGGGCTCTCACGATATTAAAAAATGCTGTGGAGGTGTCTCATGAACCTGATTCAGGCTTTGCTCCCTTTAACTCAAAAAGCAAGTTTATTGATTTTCCTAAGCCTATGCTCCATATTAGCTGGAGGTGATCTACTCCCATTGTTTATTTTGAGGACTGATTTATATCAGATGATGTTACTAGCACAATCCATGAGAAATACTTAGTTTATTTAATACGCTCACTTGGTTTTAAGAAACCAAGACTCCATGGAAGGGACCATTTGCCCATGAAGAGAGCGCCAGTTATTGCAAGACTGTTGACAGTCACTCACAGCTTTAAAGCACAATTCTCTCAGCATCTCTCCCACCTTCTCAGATGCAACAAGAAAAGAAAAGAGAAAATAATCCAATCTGCACAGTCCCACCCAGTCATTTGGTGACAGTCACACAAACTGGCTAAAAGAACCGTATCAAGTAATTGTTTATACCTCAGTGGGCATGCTGCCATAAATGCCAAAGCATAACGTACATGGGTGGTTCTACATTTTTTAGAGTTAAGGGTAAGCAGAAAACCTAAACTAAAAGCCAAATAAGCAGCATCAACAATGTGGAAGGATGTTGTTTATATACTGAAGAAAGGCCTCACTTCAGGAAGGTACCCTTTCAAATACAGTAATTGGGCGATCACTTCAGATCATATCAAGGAAAGTGATTATGTCACATTTGTAGAATAGCAGCAACTCGTAGGGTCTCCCAAACCACTGAGAGTGAGAGCCTAGACGAGTGGTCGGCAAACTGCGACTCAGAAGCCATATACAGCTCTTTCAATGTGAACATGTGGCTCTGAAGTAACCTTGGAGACCTTCGAAGGTTATCATTCCAGATCATGGTGATTTCATTTGCTTAGAAAAACACATTTAAACCTCTTGAGTGATTTTAAAGTCGTTCGGAAGGACAGGATTGACTCTTCAGTCTCAAGAGTTTGCCGATCCCTGCCCTAGACAGTTGACACATCTGGGGGGTGAAAAGGTGAACAAGAAGGGGGATGTATTTTTTAGAACTACATGGTGAAGGGGAAGAGAAGCAGGTGGAGAAAATTAAGGGTGTCATGAATTGAAAGCAAGCAAACACGTGGGGGACATATACCCGTTCCCTCAGGCCTCCTGTGATGGTTAATGTTCCTTACCCACTTGGTTGAGCTATGATTTTCGGTGGTTTAGCGGACACCTTCCATTCTGGGATTTGATAGGAACCATCAGTTGATTTTATCAAGTGCTGTTCTGCAACCATCCGGATGACCATGTAGCTCTTTGCTTTTGTTCTGTTTTTCTAGTGATTGATTGATCTGGTGGTTGATTGATTTTCTAAAGCCGAAACACCCCTGCATTCCTTAAAATGAATCCTACATGGTCAGCCTTACACTGTGTTGGGACAATCATGTAATCTTGTGTCAATTTCAGGATTGGGAGTGTAGGGGTGGAATCTAGCCTGTCACTCTGGAGCTGGCCAATGAGACATCTGTGTGGGCATGACTTTCTCCTGAGAAGTCTGGGAAATCTGGTGGTACTTCCCCCCTGGAAGTGAGAGACTTTGGAGCCAGTTTACTGACAAGGCACAAGGCTGACTTCCTATGAGACATCTGAGAGGAGAAGTCACATGGGCTTACCCTGATGAACAAGGGTAAAGTTGGAAGCCGAAATAGTCGCAGAGACTCCTACCAGTGCTGAGATGCTTGAGAAGCCACAGAGAATCCCCTGCCAGTGCTGAGATGCTTCTACTACCACTGGATCTATAAGACTTTGCAGCCATCGGCTAATGATTATCCTGACATCAGGCGTGTGCCTGTGAATCTGAAGAAGACTTTAGAGACTGGTATTGGACATAAGGGCTAATATCAAAAGTACTTGTAGGCTTGGACTGGCTTGGGTTGGGATGCTTTCTCAATGTTTTATTCCTCTTGCATCTAAACCTCTCTCTTATATACATATGCGTGTTTATGAATTTGTTTCTCTAGTCTACCCGGACTACCACATCTAGAGAACCAAAAGCTGTGAGATGGGGGTGGGAGCAGTAAAGGAGGTGCCACTGAGTAGGTTCTGGCTCACAGTGTTCTCGTGTAACAGATTTACCCAGTGCAAGGCATTGGTTGCTGTCCTGACTGCTGCTTTCTTCCTCATTGATTGTCAACCTGGATAAGACAAAAATCCTGGAAAGCTTCCATCCTTTCAAGTCTTTCTAACTTTCAGCAAAGCAATTGACTTCTCTGCATGTCACAGATTGTTTATAGGCCTTTGTCCACACCTAATAACTGCATTCTTCTTCACATGCCCCAGTTTTTCTGATGATTTTCTCACATTTTGAAAAAGTGTGGGGCTGAGCCTTGGTGGTGTAGTTGTTGTGTGCGGGACTGTGGCCCACTGGGACGGAGGTTCAATTCCAGCAGTGGGGCTGGGTCTCCTACTCCCACCACCGGAGAGCAGTGATGCCCCCCCCCCCAAAAAAAAAAAGAAAAGAAAAAAAAGGAAAAAGTGTGATGATAGGATACAACCCTGGTGCACATCTTTCCTGATTTTAAATCATGCAGTATTTCTGTGCTCTGTTCTCACAACTGTCTCTTGATCCATTTTCAATTTCTTCATGAATATAATGAAGTATTCTTCAATTCCCATCCTTCTTAAGGTGCTTCTGCAGTGACATTAGTCAAGAGAAGCCACCAGACTGGCACCTGACCCACAAACTTGGAACTTTCCTGGGTCTACAACTGTGTGAGCCATTTCTTTGATATAAATCCTTGTGACTCAAGCCCAAACTTATATAATGAGGCAGATTCCAGGTACAGATAAAAGTAAGAAACCTTTCTTATCCACTTCGAAGCAGGCCACACCCCAAAGAAACTGCTTTACAATCAACTGCAGCAGTGTTAGGATCTGAGCAAAGATGTTAGAGTCCTTCCTAATCTTCCAATTGATTGGCTCATCATAGCATATCCCATTGTGGAAGTAATTGCACTAGGTTCCATCACATCATAGGGACTACTGTAAAATCATGGACAATCCTGGCCCAGCCAAGTTTACATATCTATACTCATAGATACTCATGTCTGTAAGATTTGTTATTTGTTTTTGTTTCTGTGGTGTCTTTATCTGGTTGCTGGGGTATCAGGAACCCACATATTTCACAGAGTATATTACAGTGTTTTTACCTTCTCTATTTTGGGAGAATTTAAACAGTATTGATGTGATTTCTCTAAAATAGGATTTTTGTTTGTTGGGAAGTTTTTTTTATCATGAATTCAATCTACTGTTTTGTGTCTGTTGAGGTCTATATCCTTTTGAGTCAGTTTGGATAGAATGAGTTCCATTCTATCTAGGTTATCAATATTTCCATTTTATCTAGGTTATTCTATTTGTTGTCATATATATAATAAGAAGGGCCTTCTGCAGGCTAATGGAAAATACCAGTCATGCAAAAAGGTGTGCATGTATTTTAGAACATTTTCTTGAGCTGAGATAAACCTATCCTAGATTGTTGTAACATGTCTGAACATGATCTATTGTGAGGAACTAAGAATCAGACATCAGTTTGAAAGGGGCCCCTATAAAAGCAACATGATTTTGCTAAAATTGAAGCATGACCAAGTATCAAATTTATGGTGGACCTTGTGTGGAAGAACAAGTAAAATCAATGGCACTTTACAGAAAGCTTATAGCAAAAATGGCCTCAAAAATAGTAGCTTATGAATTATTATCTCGTGAAAGGATGAGATGAAGTTAAAGGTGAAGTCAGCAGAACAGACTGTCCACATCAATTTGAGAAGTAATGAATCTTGTTGGTGCCCTAATTGAAGAGGGCTGGTGATGAGCAAAGTAAGCAATAACCAATACCAGAGATATCTCTGAGTGGCTCCACTGACACCATTCTAATTGAAAATCTAAGGTAGAGCAAATTTTCTGCCCAATGGATACCAAGACTGTTGGGTCCTGATCAGTAGTACCAAAAAAACAAGAACAGACCTGTCAATAGACATTTTAAAGAGCGGAATTGATATTTTGAAGAATTCCTTCAAATAATTTTAACAGAAAATGAAATGTGGCTTTACCAGTCCTGAAGACAAAACACAATAAAAGCGTCAGCTACTAAGAGGTAGAAGTGGTTCAGTCAAAACAAAAGCAAATGAGTCCACAGTATTTTGCTTGTTGGTTTTCCTGGGGTAGGGGTGGGCAAAGAAAAATAGCAGTTGCTTATTATGAGAGTGTTTTCAGAAGGTTGGCTAAAGCTTCAGCAGAAAATGCCTTGGAAATCCTTGCCATAAAGTATGTGTCCATTACGACAATGTTCCTTATTCCTCTCCTCAGAGGGTAATTTTGTCAGAGTTTCAATGGGAAATCATTAGACATTCATTTTGAATTCCAATTTGACTCCTCCTGACTAGAAATACAGTAAATACTACAACAGTGTTTTGGAAATACTTTCTGTTAGAAAGATGATAAATATTAGAAATTGAAGGGTTTAAACATACTTCTTAATCTTTTAAAGGCAACAATAATAAATCCACTGCATGCTAATATCGTTTTTATTTTTTTAAATCCTATATTTCCTAAAGGGAACAAAAAAATTGAAGACTAGTATTGTTTTACCCCCTTTAGTATCTGCTTTCATAAAAGGCAGCTGGAGTCCCATATCTGTTCTCAGCCTTTTGTGCTGTTTTGTGGGGTGTTTTCTTGGTTAAAGAAGAGGAAAACAGTCTGACTCTAGACGAGCCAGTCAGGGTGCAGTGTAGCAATGATGAAACTCAGAACTTTCCTCTAGTTCTTCAATGCTTCCCCCTCTCCCCTGCCCCCGAGTATCATAATCCCAATTCACCCTTACAAAATCGGCTAGACCAGAGCATGTCCACTGCTACAGATAGGAATGGGAAACATAGGGAATCCAGGACAGATGAACCCTTCAGGACCAGTGATGAGAGTGGTGATACTGGGAGAGTGGAGGGAGTGTGCAGTAAAAAGGGAAAACTGATTTCAAGGATCTACATATAACCCCCTCCCTGGGGGACTGACAACAGAAAAGTGGGCGAAGTTGGCAGATATCAAACAGTGTAAATAATTTATAAATTATCAAGGGTACATGAGAGAGGGTGGTGGGGAGGGAGGGGAAAAATGAGCTGATACCAAGGGCCTAAGTAGAAACTAAATGTTTTGAGAATAATGATGGCAACAAATGTATAAATGTGCTTGACACAATGGATGGATGGATTGTGATAAGAGTTGAGTATGTGATAAGAGTATGAGCCCTCAATAAAATGATTAAAAAAACAAAACAAAAACTTTAAGGGCCAAGCCCCGGTGGCCTAGTGGTTGACTGCGGGACTGTGGCCCACTGGCTTGGCTGTTCAAATCCAGCAGCAGCAAGGCTGGGTAGTTCCCACAACCACCAGAGGGCAGTGATGTCCCCCCCAAAAAAGAAAACTTTATCGTGGCCCACTTTCCCACAATTAATTATTTAAATGTTTACATTGACATGGTTAAATTCCAGGACCCTTAGTTTTTTAGGGATAGCCTAAATGGTGTCATTGCAAGAGTACTTGCAATTTGATAGTACTTGGAATTTATGTTGAGAATTAATGTATACACTTCATATTTTTATTTTTAACTCTCCTTTTTTATGAATTCTTACTCTCTAGCCCCCAATCAACTGAAAGATACATTTCATGGTGAAAGGGGTCTGCTTGAAGTATATAAATTGATGTTCTGGTAAAACTCACTTCCTCTCCCACGAAGAGTTCTCATCACATCTTAGGATATGAATCAGTAGGAAGTATTCAAGCTATGACCTGACTACAGATTTGGGGTCACATGTAAGCATGTGCATCATCAGACCCCTTTAACTTTCTGCCTGATCCCATGTTTGAAACTTAAATGCCTTGAACCATAATTTCTTGAGAAATTTCTTTGAAGTGACTCATTTTGCTTACCTGGGGCGGCACCTTTTGAAAATGCTGATTAAGACAATTGGTGATGGAGTTGGATGTTACACTAAGAAACGCCAAAAATGTGAAAGTGGTTTTGGACTTGGGTAATGGGTGGCATCTGAAAGAATCTTAAGGTGCCTAATCATGAAAGTCCAGATTTCCTTGAAAAGGCTTGGTAAAACAATGGAGGTTAAATGCTATCCTGGGGAAGGTTCAGAAGAAAATAAGACTTGTAGCAGGAACTATGATAGAGAAAGCATCAGAATGTTGCCAAGCATGTAGTTATTACATGTGCTCCTGGAGAGACTTTAAACAAAAACTATGTTACCAGTCTTTACCCAGAAGGCGATGTTGTTGATGTGGAGGCAATGAGCTTGTTTACATTATAGTCAAGATTTAAGAAGAGGCCAAATGTATACACATATATACACTGACGAATACAGTCATCTTTATATACTTATATATACATATCTCTTGATTTAAATTTTACTTTCTAGTTCTTTCCTCTATTTTTTTTCTTTCCTCCTGCCTCACTGGCATGTTCACCTGTTGTTTGCCTCTCAGTAATTCTTCTTTGATGCATTATAATTGGTCAAACTTCATGAGGAATGCTATCCCTTCCTCACTGTTGATTTTAGATCCTTTGCTATTCCCCTTACCCTAGCATTATTGGCTCACTGCTCCCCTCCCCCTGTCCATCCCATGACCCCCCAGAATGATCTGTCCATTGATGTCTTCTTTGGATTGCTTATCTTGCCTATCTTATGTAGACAGATGATGTCAAAAAGGGAGGGAAAAACATACATAGTTACAGGTTTAACTGCTGACCATATGAATTCAGATGCAGCAGATTTCATTCTGGCACAGCAAGCCTTGGGTAACATTCCTTGGAACTAGAGACAGACAGTCCCCTCCCTACATCACAGAGATACGGAGGACAGCACTGAAGAGACAATGTGGGGAGTGTGACTTTTCTGACCACCCCACAGGGAGGCAAACCAAGAGGTGAGTACAACACATCACCAATGGGAGCAAAGTCACAGGGTGGGGAGACAGAGCTTGGCACCTTATTTTGTATTCTTTACACAGTATGCAGGTTAAATGAGTATGGTGATGGCATGAAACCCTGACGTGTGCCTCTCTTGGTTTTAAATCATTTCTCCAATTGCATAAGCACCTCTTAGTCTATGTCCAGATTTTGTGTGAGCACAATTAAATGTTCTAAATAAAATAAGGGTAAGCAATATTAACAGACAAATAATTCAAGTTGTGTTGAATGTGACATAGAAAAATACTCTAAATTTAATGGAAAAAGCTAAAAATGAATACGTGACAGTTTTGACTATATAACACAGCAACTGCATTTAAGAAGTAGAAACTACAGGAAATGCAAAGAGATATTTGACAGGGACAAACTATTAAAAAATTTCAACACATTATTCTTGATAAATCCAGATCAACTGTTCAAAGCCAAGAATCTTTAAGAAACATATAAACAATATAACTCATGTGGTAGATCTATGGATTTAACTAAAAAGCTATAAACTCAGGAAATCAAAGAACTCTTTAAGAACAAAATGGGATGTCTCTCACTTCTCCCATGCCTCAACTTATTATGATGCAGTCACAGTCATTAAAGTAACCTGGTACTGGAACACTGTTAGATGCACTGACAATGAAACAGAAGAGCGGATCCAAAAATTATCCAAAGTTAGATAACTGGTCTTTGTCATAGAGTCAAAAAAATATTCACTGGAAAAGTGATAGTCTTTTCAACAGATAGTATTGGCAAAATTTGATCTCTATCTGCAGACAGGTAAAGCAAGCCCCATATTTGAGAGTTAGAAAAACTAAGGAGGAATATGCTCACCATATCTGACAAAAAGAATCAAAGAAAAAAATTTAAGCCTGAAGTTGAAATATCGAAATAGTCTCTAGCCAAAACATGGGGTGATTCTGAAGCCAGAAGAGAACATGGGAAGAATGCACAGTGCCCCCGGACCAAATATTCCAGCATTTCCAGAGACAGCATGTAAGCAAGGACAAGCAGTACTGAAGGCCAGCTGCACTGAAAGCTTAGCCAAAATCAAAGTTCCAGGTGTTGTTGGACACCATTCGGAAGGTTTCCACAAGCTGATGAAGCACTGGAAACATTCACTCATCTTTTCCTTTAGGCTTCCAGAGGATACAGCCATCACCTTGATGGATGCTCTCTAAGAACCCAAGACCATCATGGGAGATTATTCGAAGTTTTAAGAAAGTTGAAAACTGTTGATGAGAAAAATTCAGGGAAGATGCACTGAGGAATTTCTTTCCTATGAAGAGAATACACTGGCTCATTCTTTGAGGATTTTTGCCAGGAATTTGGAAGACAGCTACTTGGCCAACTGATTAGAAAGAAAATCCATATTTATACCCATTCCAAGTAAAGGTGATCCAACAGAATGCTTACTATAGAACAATATTGGTTTTCTAGTCAAATTTTCTTCAGATCAAAACAAACTCACTACCCTTAGGTCTGTGCTGGCTCATCGTGACCCCTTAGGGCAGAAAAGAACTGTCCCCATGGGTCCCCAAGACTGTAAATCTTTACAGGACTGGAAAGTCTTGTATTTCTCCCACGCAGGGGCCAGCGCTTTCCAACTCTTGACCTTTGGTTAGTGATCCCTATCCAGGCCATTAAACCCCCATGGCCACTAGTAAAAAGAAAAAGCTATTAAAATTTAGGTATTGCTTGAGAACAGGCATTGAGGCATCTATTCCTTCATTATTTCTAGAGTTAAAGTTCACTTATTGCCTATCTTGACTTTGCTAATATTGTTTGATTCATAAAACTCTTTTTAAAAGATGTAGTAACAGAATGTAGATAATTTTTATCACATTTTCCTTCTTTTGTGTCTGGAGTTTGAGTTCTAAATTGCCTAATTGGCAATGTAAGACTTCCATATACTTGCTCTCTCCACCCATGTCATAGCTTTATTTCTGAATCTTATAGTTTGTTCTTCTGGTATAATTGTCGCTTCATGCAATAGTACTATATTGTTATGAGTAAAAATGTTCATTAGTATGCTTTTATTTTTAGTAGGACTTGTTCCCATTTGTAGGCTTCTCTCTCTCTCTCTCTCTCTCTCTCTCTCTCTCTCTCTCTCTCTCGGTACCAAACATGTTTTACTTTTATAAAATTTTTAGTATTGATTTTTCTGGCTACCTAAAAACTTTTATAGTTTTTTTATTTAAATTTAAAAAAAATCCTTTCATTGGGGGTTAATATCACTCTTATGACAATCCATACATAAGTCCATTGTTTGTCAAGAGCATTTGTATATCTGTCGTCCTCATCATTTTCAAAGCATTTAGTTTCTATTTAAGCCATTGGCATTAGCTCTTCATTTTTTACCATCCCTCCCATCTCCCCCTCCCTCATAAACCCTTGACAATTTATAAATTATTATTATTTTCTTATATTGCTACAAAATCACAGAAGTCTTTATTAAATGAAAATATCAAAATACGATGTGGCTGTTTTTCAAACTATCCTTTTTATAGGACAATACATTTCTGAAGGTGACACGTCCATCTTTTTAACATTTTCTGGAAAACTTAGCTATCTGATTTATATGATGTCTAAACTAAACATCTTCAAAAGACTCAACTAGTGCTACTCTTAAATGTTCTTTGCGTGTTTGTAACCAAGAGAAATCTGAAGAGGCTGTAGGATGGATGGGGACCAAATTTTCCAGCAAATTTCCAGCAGGAGAACCCGTACAACCCTCAAAGAATGAGCAGATGCATTATTTTTGTAGGAAAGAAATTCCTCAGTGCAACTTCCCTGAACTTTTTTTCATCAGTACAGCTTTCAACTTTCTTAAGACTTCTGCTAATTCCCCTTGATTGTCTTGAGTTCTTGGAGAACATCCACTGAGATGATCCATTTGGAAGCCTAAAAAACAATTGCCACCACCTTCTGAATGGACTGCTCTGTCTTCATGTGAACAGAGTCCACATATTCCTTCAGAGGCCACTGTTGTCATTGGAATTTGCTCTCTGAAATATTTTGGAAAAGCATCTTCTTAAGCTCTTTAACCTAGTTGATCTTTCCACAACACTTTTTGTGCCCTCCAGCAAAAACTTGCAGAGAATCAAAAGTTCACTTAAATAAAGAATGTCAAACTAATGAGATTCTTCCTGAAGTAAGTATTGCAGCTTTGATAATTCTATGGTCTTCCTTCACTAATTTCTGGATTCCACCCACAGTTTCTGCATTTGTTGAGGCTGATGGTCTTTCCTTTTTGGCTTATTTTTGAAGTGTCCTCAACTTTTCTTAAAACAGTTGTTCCATCTAAAAATGTTTTCTGGGGGGTAGAATTCTTGTAAAATTGTTCAAAAGCTTCAATGATTTGGAAAGATGTTCACTTGAATTTTGTTAAAATTTTGATATGATCCCTGGCCGTAAAATAGTTTTTTTTCTTTTTCCATTGCATACAAAGAAAAATAAAAACAATGTTTGTCTTTTGAAAGCACTCTAATGAGACTAAGATAAGTGCATTCCTGAGAGAATTTCTCTGTAACACTTCATTGATAGCAGAGACATGTCTAAATGAGTTTTGTTTGATATAACCCCACCCAGGTAGGAACTGGATCCCTGGTACCTGCATTCCATTGCACAGTCTCACATTGTGCTTAGCTGACTTATTTCTGATGTGCCATTTTGTAATTTTGTCTACAAATGAGTGTTTTCCCATTTTTTCAAGATACCATCTGTATATTTCTGGAGGGTTTTTTAAAAACATTTTTTCTCATATACATTTTGCTTTTTTTCCCCTAATTTACCTTGTTTGTTGCTATCATAAATTGAATTTGCATTGTACTTTAACTATTTTATGTATCTAGAGAAGCTATAAATTTCTGCCTACTAATTATGTATCCTAATAATTCAATTAGTTTTTTAAAGCTTAAGATGTATTTCTAGTTTATTTTTTCGGGTCTTTCAAATTCACTACATCTCCATTGAAAAGAAACTTAGTTTTATTCTTGTCCAAATTTTGCTACTTCTAAATGCTGCTTATTAGATGCCTTGACAAATACGTTCAATGAACTCTTGATGATTATTTTTCACTTGTTGCAATTCAATCAAAATATCTTTAAGTTTCCTTTGGTAGTTTTAGAATTGAGGTAGATATAGTTTCCTATGCTACATTTGGGGTGGGGAGCAGTGAACAAAACTTCTGTTTTCTTCACTGTTTCATCAGGATTGGTGCTAAATTCTGTTGATGGTTTTTTTGGTGTGTATATGTCTGTGCATTCCATGGAGAGTGCAAACATTAATACATTTCTTCCCAGACACCAACTAGCACATCAAAACTTCTTTCTCTAATGGTATCCAATTGTGGACATAGCAAAGAACACTGAATGCACCATGGACTGCCAAGAGTACAAGCAAATCTGTCTTGGAAGAAGTATGGCCAGAGTGATCCTTAGAAGCAAGAATGGTGTGACTTCATCTTATGAACTTTGGACATGCTTTCAGGAGAGAGCAGTCCCTGAAGAAGGACATCATGTTTGGTCAAGTTGTGGGGCAGCAAAGCGAGGGCGGCCATCGGTAAGGTGGGATGACATTGTGGCTGCAACAATGGCTGAAGCCTCAGGAGAGTTGTGTCAATGGCACAGGGTTGCAGGACCATGGCGCGGTTTCATTCTATGGGTCGTAAGGTTGCTATGGGCTGGAACCATTTTGTTGGGACCTAAGAACAACAGAAAACACTTGGAGTTAGGTCATCCCTCACATGTTAAAGTTATAGTTCTCCAGCCCATGACCTCAGATGCAAGCCACGAGCTTGGGTGTTCCCAGGACACTCTTACTTCTCACCTGCTGGTTATAAATTCTGGACTTACTTGCTGGTTATAAATTCTGGACTTCCTTCTTCCCTCTCAGGATACCATATATTTAGTGATCACCAGTCAGGGCTCCCCTCATTTATGGACTGTTAGTCTTCAGGTTTGATAATGTACTAAAATGATTCACTGAACTCAAGAAATCACAATACCTATGACTGTAGTGTTATTTTTAACAAAAGGTATCTATGTAAAAAGATAGGGCAAGGTCTGAAGGGTCTCCAACATGGGTATTCTACATTTCAAATAGGGATATGCTACTCATGTGTGTTTACCAATGTCTTTCATCAGGAAGGGAGTCCATAGGTGTCGGTACCTCATGACCTCGGCATATTTGATAGAATTGTGTCGCCCTTCCTTAAAATCAGCTGGTACCATCAGGTGGATCTTTCTGGTCTGACCAGCCACCTCTGAGTCACCCGATTAACACAATGTTAGGTCTTTTCCAGGGCCATTACAGATAAAACTCATCTCTTATGGACAAGGGATGGTTTGGTGCCCTTTGTACAGGTCTACCCACAGTGCCCTTATGCATATCAGAATGAAACCCTGTCTGGTTCTGTGCCAGCCTCACAATTATTCCTGTGCTGGATTCCATTGTTGAAACCCAACAGTGGCAACTCAACTCACTGAGGACCTCTCTCTTTTCACTACTCCTCTACTCTACCAAGCATGATGCCCTTTTCCAGGGACTGGGCTCTCCCGACAACATGCCCAACCTATACAAGACACAGTCTGGAGTATTTCTTCCAAGACAGATTTGTTTATCATTTTGGTAGTCCACGGCACATTGAATATTCTTCACTAGTACAATTAGAATGTATCAATTCCTTTTCCCTCTTCCTTATTCATTGTCCAACTTTCACATGCATATAAAGCAATCAAAATAACCGTTGTTTGAAAAACAAAGGGTGGAGACTAAATTATTTAGATAAAGTTGTCCTTGTAGGTGGTTTTCCCCTTAGATCTATTAGTATATTGTGTAAGATCTACTAGTACATGAGTGAGTACCCTCCCCAGATGGAATCATTTTTCTTTTCAAAGCTATGTGTTTAATTTTTTTTTTACACAGCAACCTTATACCTTCAAAATACTCTCCATTACACATAATATATTGATCAAATCTGTAGTTTCATTCTTAGAAACATTTTTCAAGTCCATCTGTGTGGATGACTGGTAGAACCTCGATTTTTTTTTCTTCACCTCTTCAAATCGCTGTCCTTTCATATCCCTCGTCATTCAAAAAGAAGTCACATAGAGTGAACTCAGGCGAGCAAGGTACATGGGGGAAGAGAGACATGCTGCTTCTTGCCAAAACTGGTGCACTGAGATGTCTGCATGAGCAGGTGCATTGTTGCTGGTAAAACCAGTCCCCCAGCTGCCACAAATCAGGTCTTTTTGGTCACACACTGTCATGCAATCTTTTTGAAACCTCTAGATAGAAAGCTTGATTCTTAGTTTGACCTGGTTGAATGAACTCCAAAGGCACTACTAGTTGACTTTTTTTATCCATTTGGGAAGTAGACAGATGTCCAGAATGAAGTTTGTCATCAATCAACATTCCTCCTTTTTTGAAATGAGAAAACCACTCGTATACTTGAGTTCTCCACACAGCACTATCCTTTTAAGCTGTAGTCAACATCAAAACAGTTTCTGAGCAGTTTTTCCAGGAAACAAAAATTTCACAGCTGCACTCTTTTCTCTTAAATCGGCCATTATACACACACACAACCCCCAAAGTTCTAGTGAAAATGCTTTTACCAGAAAATTCACAGTGACCAGAGAGAACCTTCCCTGGCAGTGCCATGGGGTGCACTAACTCAGACCAAGTTACATGTAGTTACTTAGTGCTTGCCGGAGAAGAAGGAGAGAGAGAGAGAGAGAGAGAGAGAGAGAGAGAGAGAGAGAGAGAATGTATACTAAGAAAGTTCCACCCAGTGGAGCTTTTTCCAGTTTTTTTGGGGTGGTACCCCCTCATATCATATAGTATATATCAATGCCCTAATATTGAATCAGTTTTTCATTCCTGGAATTAATCCTGCTTTATCATTATGCATAAGTCTCTTGTTGTGCTTGGTCAGTACCTAAAATGGTTAGAATCTACCAAAGACACTGAGTGAGAGAGTATAGTCATTAGACATCCAATAGAGTGTTTTTCTCTGACACACAAGATCACTTTAAGTCAGAATTGACTCAAAGGCAATTGATGTTAGCAGACTTGATTATCTTTTCACTATCATTCCAAACTTCTGCCTCACCAGCACCCACATTTTGTTCCAGGATGATCTCTTTCAGAGGAAGGCTCACTACCCAGCAGGGAAGTCTAATCAATTGTGATGATCCAGTTGATTGGAGTTTTAGAAGTCCCTGCAGTTCAAGGTTGAAATGGCGGGGGGAATTCTGCATGCGTGTTAGGATGATATGTGTCAGGAAGATTTCCTTGTCCTCAGAGAAGTTCCTTAGGAGAGAGTTTAGGAGAGAGAAGTTCTTTAGAGAGAGAGAGAGAGAGTCTTTTTTTATTTTCATGGCTTTACAGGGCATCTACATTCAATGGTTGGAATATTTGTAGCCATCTGGTAGGTATGAACTTGAAACACTGAAGATAGTAAAATCCCAAGCATGAAAAGAACAGAGGCCCTTTAGAACTACCTTAAATTGCTGATTTCACCAGCTCTTGGGCCACTTCATGTTCTGTAAAATAATCTAGTTCCTAATCATTTCACATAACTAAGACCAAGTGGATTATTTTTATAGTCAAAATGAATATAATAATAAATATAATACTTTATATTGATGTTAATATTTATATAAATAGTATTAATTTATCATATTAAAATAATTAAAGAGCAGATATAGTAAATCTAAATGTATGGTAATTGAAAACCCCATAGATTGTATTTCAACTCTGATATACAAGGTCACCATAAGTTAGAGTTCATCCCAGGAAAAATCATGTCTGCAGACACAATGATCACTGTGTTAGTCCGGGTAGACACAAGAAACAAATTCATGGACACTCCTATGTGTATAAGAAGGAGTTTCAGATTCAAAAGCAATTGAATCACGTACATGTACCAGCCCAGTCCAGATCAAGTCCATAGGTCCAATATTAGCCATATGTCTGATACCAATCTATAAATTCCTCTTCAGATTCATGAAACATGCAATGATGCTAAATGCAGGCAGATTACAAGCCAGTGGGTGGAATGTCTTGTGGATTCAGTGGTGGTAGAGACATCTCAGCACTGGCAGGGGTCTTCACGTGGCTTCTTCAGCTCTAGTGTAGTTCCATGTATCTTATCAGCAAGCATGCTTTGCAGGGAGTGAGCCTGTGTCCTCCTCCAGAAATTTATTTATCCCCTAAGTGCCTCCAAATGAGGTCATTAAGCTGTGACCTGATTGGCAGGCTAAACTCCACCCCTTTACTCTTAAGTCTCAAATTGACAATTGATTATGTTACTACCATAATCATCTATTCACTGTCCTTCCAATTTCTGCCTGACTGGCACTCAAATTTTGTTCCATTATTCTCTCTCCTCAGGAGAAATAATTATGATTTAATACGTTAGTGAGAAATAAGGTCTAACAAATCAAATATTTTAGTAATGAAGCATACCTATAATCTTATATGTTATCACTTTTTATATAGTTTTTGTGTCCTCTTTTTTCATACTACACATGATCTTTAAAAATGTATTTTAAAGAATTGTCAGTTGTTTGAAAGCCACATGTATTTTCCTACAAGAGTGTGATCTTACTTTATCATTATATTTTTAAGCTAGTATACTTAACAGTGCACTTTCTTTTTTAATAGAAATCTATTTAAATAAAAAATATCCTGCAATGCATAAATAAATATTCAACAATATTATGGCAGTATTTCACTCTCTTTTTTTCTCATGTAAGGGGATGACAGTGGAAACCCAAAATCCATTTTCACGGTTTGCATGAGTTAAGTCTCCAGCGAAATACCTCTGACGATAGTTCGGAGATGTGAATAACCATGCAATCATGCAGAGTGCTTGAAAGTTATTTATAGCAGATGTAGTTAGGTTAAAATGTACAACATTCCTATATACTCTCCCTTTTGACCCATTTTGAAATTGTTTCAGTTTTTAATATTTTCCTTCGCTTTGAGGAGGCCTTTCTATGTTATGTCTAGTTATTGTTTTTGTTTGTTTCTTTGATTGTGTTCTATTGTTTTATATATGAAATTCAGAATAGGTAGGTCTATAAAGATTAAGTGGACAGGGTCATGACAAGGGAGAATGGGGGAAATGGGGAGCTAATGACAATGAGTATGAGAAGAAAATTCTCTGAATTGATTGTAATGATGATGGCACAAATCTTCCTAATATGATTGAATGATACTGAAACTATATATTATTTTAAAAACTGAGTTGAATCTTCTGGTCAACTCAGGATAAGCTCTTTCCAGCCATTTTTCATTAAGAATCCAAAGGTCTTCAAGTATTTGAAGACCTTCTATAAAGCAATCTGAAAAATGAACTATAGTGTAAGGGGTTACATGCTGAGCTGCTCATGTAAGATGTCCAGTTCAAGCCCACCCAGGACTCCCTCATAACTAACAGCTGGTCTCTGATTTCTCAGCAGAAGAGTCAAAGCACATGTTTAATCTGTGTGTGATGGCAACTCTGAGC
Source organism: Nesogale talazaci (assembly GCA_004026705.1). Taxonomy (NCBI): domain Eukaryota; kingdom Metazoa; phylum Chordata; class Mammalia; order Afrosoricida; family Tenrecidae; genus Nesogale; species Nesogale talazaci. The sequence continues at coordinate 28,139 of PVJH01008827.1, read as the reverse complement.
ACCAAAGCTCAAGTTCCACTTATGTCATCTAGAATCCTCCAACAAAGATCAGCTTTATTCATATTTAAAATGTTTCTGGGACAGTAAGGGTTACCCAAGATCTGTTCAGACATCTGCAAGGTCCAAATTATTCTCATAAAAATTTAAAGACTATACTTTGCTTTTTCACTCTCATTCCCTCACTGTGCTCAATGGTGTTTTTCAGGGGATACATGACAGGCAAGATCACAACAGACTAAGACAAAAAGATATGCGATTTCAAGGTCTCTCTCAATCCAATTAAAGAAATGTTGACAAGTGTAAAATAATGCCATTTTTCTCACTAAGGTATTTTTAAAAACAGTTACTTCATAAAATACATTATTTATGAGTTGTTTATTATTGTTATTCTAAGATGAAATGAATGCCTTTGCTAAATATTTACTAGTTTTAATTTAAATATGTTAAATATTGATAGATAATAAGCCAAATAAAGAGCATTTCTTGGAAGTTTTTAAAAGGATAATGAAAAAGTCCTGATTGCAAAAAGTTCAACACCTGCTAAATTTCAGGACCTCAGAGAGATTAAGGGATTTTACTATGACCAAAAGGCATATGCAGGAGCAGAGGTCAATCTGTGCTCTCTCCTCTCCTGCGTCATTTTCTTTTCACTTTCTTACGTTTCCCCACATGCAGATTGGAATTCATTTGATGAAAGTCCTTCCTTGTTTTTTCACTCGGCACAGCACTTGTGCCTTTGTACTCCTCCAGCACTGGGACTGAAGCAGCTCCCACAATTATAGCAGTGATCTACAGATAGGAGTGTAGTTGTCTGGCTACGTGTAGTTCATTGCTTAGAGAAAACAGCTAATATTTCCAGGTAAGATCTCCAACACAACAAATCATTTCCTTGGAGATAAACCTGCTGCCTGTCACAGGGTAGGTGGGGGAGCATGTGGCGGCAGGGGTGGGGTGGAGGGGGGAATGCAGAAGAATCAAGACAGAAAAGAAGTAGAAAACCAACTCAAAACACATTTAAAGTGTAATGTCCTTTTATTAAATATGTGCATTTATACATACATGTGCAATATATAGTAGAAAGGTACTATATTCAACAAATGAAAAGGCAGTGATTGCATTTTTAAAATGATTATACTTTCAATATATTCTTCAGCGTGTATATCTTCTCTTCTTGTTTTCCTGTTTCTTATGCTCCCTTGATATCATGCATAATTTTGATAACTAAAAAATGTCAAGTGTACTTGTTTGCTAGCAGAGTTCCAAAAAAAAAAAAATCCCACCAAAACAAACCATCGACATCTAGAGGCTGGGTACCTTTCCTTCCTGCTTTACCCAGGACTCAAACTGAGCAGACTGGCGATTACTGAAGGAATGACAGGTGAGGTGTCTGGGTGTGTGTGTGGGTGTGAGAGAAACAAAAATTAGCCCTCCCAACCTATCATCTGAGTCTGATAATAAAACTCTTGCATTTATTTCCTTGTACTCTTTGTCTTTGTGTACCTGGTGCTATGTACAGCATGTAATGTATCTTCAGATTGTACTAGAAGAAACGGAATAGGCGGACTATGTACGTTAAGAGATCTATTGTAATTGGCTCAAGTGAGTGTGGAAATTGACTAGGCAGGTCAGAAATCCAACAGGTAGGCCTGCAGGGAGGCCCAGAAGAAGGGAAAGATGGGCTACTCTCTGGCAGGCACTGACTCTGCTGCAGCAATTCACAAACATTCTTTTTAAAAGGAAGCCTTGATTCTACCCTTAAGGCTTTTCAACGGAGTGTATCAGGCCCACCGTGGTGACCAGGATAATTTCCATTACTAAAAATCAACTGAATGTAGATGTTGCACAAGCACAAACGATCTTTAAAACAATCTCCAAGATAAAACTGAATATCACTCACACCTGCTAAGTGTTTAACACATGGTTGAGGGGTTTCCTTTTTTTTTTTCACTTTTAAAATAAAACAGCATCTCAATTACAATCAAAATGTAAATGATAACTTGATAAATTGCTTAAAGCCATTTCTGTTGTAACCACAACCAAGAGTCCCAAAAAGAACAGTGCAGGTTCCAGAACTCTCTTAAAGGTTCCTTTCTAACTTGACCACAATACTGGAATAATTGGGCACCCATATAGGAAATAAAACCAGAAAAACCTTCACTTAAGCCTTCCACCATTCACAATCTAGTATAAGATAGATCATGAACTTAAGTGCTAAATGTGAAACTATAAAACTTTGAAGCATATCAACCTGTGTGATCTAAGGATGGCAAATATTAAAATTCATGTCTGAAGGGGGTAATGATATCAAAGTTTAAATTGTGAACTCTTGGTTTGTGAAGGTTATGGATGCCAGTGGAAACCCCATCCAAAAATGGATGAAGACTCTGATGGATACCCTCTGACTAAGGTGAAGGGATATAAACAGCCTTCTTAACAGACAAAAATTATTGCAAAGTTGATTATGGTAATTCATTTCAAATGTAATATCATTTGATCTCTATTTTGCCCATTTGAAAGTTGTTTTAGTTTTTAGTTTTAAAAGGGAAATACAAATGGATTAAGTCTCTGGTGATTCCCTCTGATATTATCTGAGGAAATGGATAGTCTGGCTAACATTCAGAATGCATTGGGAAGTGGACTGCTGCAATTTCAGTTAGGTTAAAATGTAACCCCGTTTCATTTGATCTACATTTTGATCCTTTGAAATTCATTCTCATTTAAAATTTTTTCTGATTTTTTATTGAGGTTTTCTCTGTACTGCAATTTTGACAATTTTAGTATGCTTCTCTATAAGATCTAGGATAGACAAATCTAAGGGACAGGAACTGATTGAAGAGCGTCGTGGTGAAATGGCAGAGGAGGTTGGGGCGAGATGGTGGCTAATAGCAAAAAAGAAGAAGAAAATGTATGCGATTGATTAGGGTATGATTGTACAAGTCTTTTTGATATGATTGAACTACTGAATTGTATGATATGTGGGTTATGTGGCCATAAAACTGGTTAGAACAATAAAACATAGCTACCAGAGAAAAATATTTTAGAAAATAAACAACAGATGATAATATCTTTGAGGTTTCTGGTCTAGTCCAGCTTTACACAGAACTCAAACTGAGAAGGCTGGTGATTGCTGAAGTGAGGGTGTCTGGGGTGGCCGAGAATGTGTGTGTGTGTGTGTGTGTGTGTGTGTGAGAGAGAGAGAGAGAGAGAGAGAGAGAGAGAGAGAGATTATCACTCCTAACCTATAATATCTGAGCCTGGTAATAAACACCACATACATTTATTTCCTTGAGCTATTTTTCTTTGTATACCTTCCTTTGACACCAGATGTACAACATATAAAAGGGGAAATTGATAAATTAACCTCATGAAAATTAAAATATATTTGCTCCATGGAAACTCACATGGAGAGAATGACTGGGAGAAAATATTTGAAACCTAGGTATCTGACAAAGAACTTATATCAGGTTATATGAATAATCCTCAGATTTCAACAAGCATAACAAAACCAACAAAAAAATTGGGCAAAATACATAAATGCATATTTAAAGATGCCAATAAGCACTGAAAAGATGACCAACATCAGTAACCATCAGGGAAGTGAAAATTAGAACTGCAATGAAATATCACCATACAATTAAAAGAATTGCTGAAATTAAAAATAGTGACAGCATCAAGCTGGCAATCATGCAGAGAAGTTAGGCTTCTCATACATTGCTGGTGAGAACTTAGAGTGGTATAGCCCTTCTGACAGTTTCAGGTAAAACTAAACATGCACTTATCACACATCTTAGCAATTTCAATCTTAGACATTTATTCCAGAAGTTTATAGCACATTTATTCATAACTGGGCTATTATGAAACAGTCCAGAGGTCTGTTCATTCAATGGATGGATGATTAAACAAAGTGTGCTACATACATACCAAAGTATAAAAAGAAGTAGCAATAATTCTGGCACTTTATGTAGCTACATTCAATAACATGAAAAAGTTGTTCTTATAGTTTATGCCACTCTGCAAAGAAAACAATTTCATAAATGGATTGTTAGAAAATTACACGGAGTGTATCACATTGAGTTCTCTGGAGAAACAACAGATCAATTTATATCAAGACATGACATATACAGTTTTACGTATAGATAAGTCCCACCTGGTCCAAGTCCGGTTCCTCTTGACTTGTGGAAACTGATGAGCAGGAAACAGGGACAGCTTCATCTGGCAGGTGGATGCAGAAGTCCAATGGTGACCAAATGAACCCACTGTGGGTAATCTCCCGATGGCTCTTCAGTTTGGTGGGTAACACACCAGAAGATCACAGAACTGGACAGGATCCTGCCCTGGCAGACGGGGAAGGACCAAAGAGGCTTTGGCTCTGCTTGGTCTCTTCCACAACAAGGATTATGGCAAAAAGAAGGCATCAGACTGTGATGCAATTCTTGGGTGAGTTCTGCCTCTACCCTTACCCAGAATCTTCTAGTTGCCATGGGCCCTAACAATTACATGGAGAAAAGTTTGAAGTTGTCAAGAATTTTCCTTTCCCTTGATGCTCGATGAACATTTATCAAAGTAATCATCAAGATCTCCGTGTTCGTCTGGGTACACTAGAGGAACAAACCCACAGAAACGTATGTAGAAGACTTTTACAAAAAAGGGTAAGTGCAAATCAGGAAAACATCCCAACCCAGTGCTGCCCAAGCCCACAAGTCCAACACTAGCCCGTATGCCTGACACCAATCCACAAAGTCCTCCTCCATCTCACAGAACACACATAATGATGCCGACTACAGGAGGAAAACCCCGAATCAGCAAGCATGGAAGCAAGCATCTCAGTGCTGGCCGGGATCTCCACGTGGCTGCTCCGATACCCAGGGCTACATCGGCATAGGTCCATCCATGTGGCTTCTCCTCAGGAATGTTTTGCAGGAAGTGAGCCTTTCCAGCTGAAGCACAGAGCTAGCTAAGGCAGCTGCACCGTTGTCCAGCCATCAGAAAGCAAGACACTAGAACTAGTAAGGCAAGGCTCACTGAACCATTGATCTCTCCACCCTTCAATTGATCCCATCTGTGTTTATGAGCCAGGTTGGCACAATAAACTTTCCCTATGTCAATATCAAATGATACCATTGGGTAAATCTGTTGCATAAAACTTCTCAAAGTTAAAGAGAAAGGATGTTACTTTGAGGACGAAGATGTGCCTGACTCAAGTCATGGTATTTTCATTCACCTTATAAACACGTGAAAATTGGACAATGAATCAGGAAAGCCACAGAAAAATTAATTTATTTGAATCGTGGTATTGGGGGATAATATCGGAAATACTGTTAACTGTCCACAAGTTAAACAGATCTGTCTTTGAAGAAGTACAGGAAGAAGGCTCTTTAGAAGCCAGGATAGTGAGACTTCATCGTATGCACTTTGGTCATGTTACTGAGAGAGACTCGTCTCAGGAAAGGACATCTTACTGGCAAAGTAAAGGGGTAGCAAAAAGGAGGAAACCCCTCAGCATGATGGATTGATACATTACTGTCATAATGGACTCAAACCTAACAGTGTTGTGAGCATAGCTTGGAAGGGGCAGGATCACTGTGAGTCAAAGCCAAGATGACAGTGCCTCACAAAAACAGTCAATACAATCTATGACCACTTTAGGAAAATTACAAGAATTCTCTATACATTGTCAATGCAAAGAATTGCAATAGTCCAAAAGACTACAATTTGTGGATGAGGAAAAGTCTTTCTGAGATGATTTTTAAGTGGAGATATGGATGAGGAAGGAGAAAATGTTTCGGGTAAAATAAACCAAGATGTAAAGACCTTGGAGTGAACTTGTGGATTTAGAGAACTGAAATAAGATAAGCGTGTGGTGGGGCGGGGAGGTCACTGAGGAAATCTGTGTGGGACTTAGCTGTAGTTGATTCATTTGCCTACCATTCCCTCCACTAGTTTGCATAGTACTTTCAGAAAACAGTAATTGAAATTCTTCATTTTTGCCTACACATTTTAGAGCTCTTATGTTGACAAAGATGTAAGCTCTCATTTCCCTGAGTTGAAAGGAAAAAAGCAGCAATAAAGAATATCTCAGGTTATCAGATGTGTGTGAGCTGGTGATAATCTGGAATTTGAAAAGAGCTCATTTCTAAGGATAATGTATTTTTGTCTTCTCTGACTCTCTAAACATATTGGATCCTTGGTGGTATAATGGGTTATTGACAGTAATATTAACCCTAAAAGGAGAAAGATGAGGCTGTGAGCTTCCTTGACTAGTTGTACCCTCAGAAACCCAGGGAGCAGTTGTATTCTGTTACACCTGCTGTAACTTCATGGGAGGAAAAGACCACACTTGGCTGAGGACAGGTACAACAGTGTCAACCATTCATCTACTTGTCTTCTAACTAAAAGGTTGGAGGTTTTAGTCTACCCTGAAATAAGACCTGGTGATCTAAGTCTGAACATTAGAAGGTTTTAGTCTACCCTGAAATAAGACCTGGTCATCTAATTCTGAACAATCAGAAGTATAAAGTCCTATACATTAGTTTTGTCCTAAGTTGAAGTTCACTCTCTGGCAACTCTATGTGCAATTTGTGAGGACCCTAAATGTGAGGTAATGGTTTAGAAAGAAAGAAATCAGGTAAAAGTATTCATGGAAAATATGAGTGTGCACCCTGGTGCAGAAATAGTTGTTTGTCTTAGACATTTGACTCCCTATGTTGGATGCTCACAGAGACCCTGCTGTTTTGCTCTGAGGAGGCCCCCTCTGTTTGAGAAGTGTCTTTATTCTTCTAGTACTATTTCCTCCTTTTAAATAAGACTGAGAGGACAGGAACAAATGGACTCTTGGCATGTATCTGCTTCCTAGTAGTTACTTATAGATATTTTATGTGAACAGCTCATTGCCTATTACTTTTCAATGATCATAAAAGTGCCTCTGGTAGTCTCTGCACTTTTCTTTCAAGTTTGCATGGACAGCCTAGTCACACAGGAATCTTCCCCTTCACGTCTCATCTAACTGGGGAAGGAAAAACAAAGAAAGTGAAGACTTGTCCTGATTTACCACTGATATGAGAAACTGAGCCTCTTTGATGGACATCAGAGTCCTTGATGAACTTTTTGAGGTAGGAGGAGACTTTTCATTAACATTGATAATGCTAGTTTGGACTTACTGTATTGGTTTTTGGACCGACTGATGGACTCTATCAATCGTTTCTACCTTCTAAGTGGTTGTGGTAGTTACATAATCTCATGTCAATTTGGAGGTATTAAGAGTGGAGGGGTGGAGCTTAGCTTGTCAATCCGGTCACAGCCTGATGATGCCTTCTGTGGGCATGATCTTCTCATGAGGAGGATTTTGGAAACTTTCTCTCTCTCTCTCTCTGCTCTCATTTTCCGGCTGGCAAGCCACCCTGCTGAGACCACTGAGCTCTGTGATGTCTCCAGCACCACTGACCCACAAGACTTTCTACACACCACCCATCATCTTCCTGCATACTGCTGCATTGCGTGTGGCTGTGTAAGTCGGAAGAGGGACACAGGGATCAAAATTGGACTTATGGACCAGTATTGGACATTTGGAATTGACTTGGGCCAAGTTGAGATGTTTTCTTGATATATAATTACTTCTTGATATAAAGGTCTCTCTTGCACTTATATGCGTGTCCTTGAATTTGTTTCTTTAGACAACCCAACCGAGAAGAATGATATTCTGGAAATGTTCTGGGGTGTACGGTGTAGGGTGGTTACTGTCCTCTTTCTCATTGACACCACTGGGCAGGTCAGGGATGAAGAGTGCACTAGGTGATACTGTGAGAAGGGGTGACACCACAATGACTATCTATAAAATTTTGTGTACTGTTTCAATAAAATTTATTATTCTTAGTAGAAATATCTTGGTAGTCATAACAAAGTTTTTCTTCTGGGACTTCAACTGTTGATCTACTTTTTGATCTTTAGCTGTTATCATTATCCAATTAAATGATGCTTCAAATAATGTGATTTTATTAGTACATGTCAAAGAATATGAAGTTATCTTCATTGCTGTTGGTTTTTTAATAGTCTTTGAGTTTGTCATGTTTTCTGGTATTTTTAGTGCAATATTGTGGTAACTAGTATTTGTAAGCCTATATTAATAATTTGTTTAAGAATAAAAGTAGTACCTAAAGGAGAAAAATTTTTAAAGACCTCTGTTCATTTACTGATAGTATAACTAACAGTATTTCAATTCAATGTAGAAAGATATAGACAACACTTTTACCCTGAAGCTTGATGAAAATGTACCTGCCTGAATATCCCTCTTCTTAAACAAGACCACTTACTTTGGACTATAAAGATCTTGTATTAACTTTGTCCTGGGTGAAGAGTTTTCCAGACTCTAGCCTACTATTCAACCAATTGTTAATAAAGGCTCTGATTATTAACAAAGCAGTGTGGTTGATCTTGCCCGGTACAACAGGAAGCATTTCGAAGCTTTCTGTATGATCTGGCGTGGGAGGATGTGCATGCAGAAGATGGCACCAGGAGGTACTGCACTGGGTGACTTCCACCCTGGTCACACCACTGCTCACTCTGTGGCATTCTAGAAAGATATAGTGGTTACCAGAATGGAAAGGGAAGAGCAGAGTGAAGGCAGGAGAAAAGAAACTTCACTGAGTTCTCAAAATATTATTAGTTACACCTCTTGGGAGCAGATGTTATTTGGGACCGATCCTGACAGGGATTAAAGCAAACACATGCACACGTACATTAAAAACAACAACAACCCACTGTCTGTGGATTGATTCAGACTCACAGGGGCCCTATGGGGTAGAGTAGAACTGCCCTTCTTGTTTAGCGAGGCTTTAATCTTTATGGAAACAGAAAGCATTCTTTCTTCAAGGGTGGAACTAGGGGGTGTGACCTGTGGGCTGTGCACATTGTGGTTAGCAGCCCAATGACACATGAAAACCTGAGGGCCCGTAATTGGGAGTGGCATGCTCTTATATGATCTGTATGAAGCCTCTCAGAAGGACTCTCCTCCCCTGCAAACTTCGCTGAGTCTCTGTTGCCCTTCTGGAGGGGCCTGCCAGGCTGCCAGGGAATGGTTCAGCCAGTGACCAAAGCCAGTTTGCTTAGGGTCCCTAGGAGACTGCTATCATGACTAGTAAGCCGGTGGGTGGTGTTCACTCCCCGCCTGCAAACATCCTTGGTTGCGGGGGGCATGAATTTAGAAACATCATGGGACTTGGCTTTCTAGTCTGTCATATTTAAAAGGCTTTCATTTTACCACTAAGTTATTGGTATTAGTTGATTTTCTGGCTCACGTACTGCCTCTTGAAAATGAAAGGGCAAGGGTCTTTACTTCCAGAAGGTGACAACCAACTGCTGTCAACAGTCTAGGAGTGCATTTGCATCTCCTGCTTGGGAAGTCAATGTTGACTGTACTGGCCTGCTCCCACTTCTGGGATTGTCTTCGCATTGGGCCTGCAGAGAGTGTTTCTGTCAGGGGTGAGATATGCCAGAGGCAGAATCACGTGTGGAAGAAGGTGTAGAGCAAAAGTGACAGCCAGTGCCCGGTTGCTGCCTGCAAGAAGTCTGGGAAAGCCTGTCACCATAGCCAAAACCAGAGGCCAGGGTAATTTGAGAAATTCCGAGTTTGTTTCTGCCTGTGCTAACAGAAGGCAACAGCTGAGCTTCTCCTTCCAGACTGCTTCAGAGTTCAATCTCAAGCCGGCAAAGACGCTTTGTGACAAGAGACACGATTTGCCATAGTAGCAGGGGGAATGAACAGCTTTTTCAAAGATCAGAGGACAAAAGGGAGCATGCGCCACAGGAAACAGTTTACATTTCCGCAAGGGATTAACAGACAATAAATTGATGTCTTCATTACTGGAGGGGCTGTTGGAGATACCCCATAAAGAAACCCCTTCAGCTCCATCACGGCTTACTACCTGGTTTTGCTTCCTCTTCCCCAAACCAAGTATGTCCTTGAACAATTAACAGATCTTTTGACAAGCTCAGGTCTTGAACCATTAACAGACTCACATACATTTTTACTATAGGGGAGAGGCTATTGCACCCTGGGTTCCTCTTCACAAAGCAAGTCTCTACAAACTACATTTCCAACATTGATTAACAACAGGCTGACTCTTCCACTTCGGTGTGTCATGGGCCTGGGACTACACCTAAGCCCTGGCTCTACCGCACAGTTCTGTTTCCTTAACTGAATGACTTTGAATGAGTCATTGCTCCTGTCTGCTGTTTTTCTAAGAATCTGAATTAGGGCTCAGGCTCTCCCCAGCAAATGGGGAGCTTCTGGGATTAGTCATATCCCTTCAAAATTCCCACAATGGTCGACTGAGGTCCAGGAACCAAGGGAAGACACAACAAACCTTGCTCTCCCCCAAGCTCCTGGCCTCCCATCTACTTTACTCTCTGACTGATACTTTAAACTGCTCTCAGCAAATGCCCCTGGTACTTGAAAGTGCATCTCAGGCTGCATTTTGCATGTAGTTGAGGCACAGTCAGATATAGACTCCTGTATTAGCTGTGTGACCCTGGGCTAGTCATTGATCTTCCTTACCTCCGGTTTTTGTTTCTGCTATAAAACCAGTTGAAAAGCACCTGGTAGGTTTAAGCTAGGCCAGCTCGCGGGTTAACGAATAACTGGCCATGGCAGGTGGAACTCCTGGGCAACCTTGGGAATTCCCCAGGATGGGTGCAGCCAAGGCCTTTGGGGAGCTCATCCTGTGGAGGAGAATTGGTCCAGGAGCAAACAGGCATGGTCAGGACAGGGCGGTGTCCTGGGGGCGTGTGCTCCGTTGGTGACCTTCACCTAGGCGGGGCCTGCTGGCCCGACTTGAGCGTAGAGAGCTGGCTGCTGGTCACTTTATTCCAATCTGCCAGAGGTCCGCGCTTTACCTTTTGTGGTCTCCCAGGAGCTGCCATCTCTCCCAGCTGGCCCTGGGTCTCCGGTGCCGGAGTGGGACGGACTGGTGAGTGCGGGGCTGGGCAGGCTCCACTTTCGATCTGGGAGTGCTCCATTCGTCGCCGGCCGGGCCGTGTCCCCCCGTGGCTTCCGCAGGCGCCGGTCGAGCGGGGCGGCGAGCCGGTCCCACGTCGGCGCCGGAAAGGGAGCGGGAGCCAGGAAGAGCCGGAGGGGCGGGCTGGCCGGGGACTCGGAGGGTGGCAGCCCCGCAGAAGGTGACTCCTGCTGGCCGCTCGCAGCTGCCTTTCCTCGCCTGGGTGCGCCGGCGGCGCCGAGCCCGGGCGGGATCCGCGGACGCCGGCCCCGGGGGAGAGAGCCTGGGAGACTCGGCGGCGACATCACGGTCCCCGGTGCACGGTTGTCTTTAAAACAATCGAACCAAAGTGCCGGGCTGCGTGGTTGCCGCGGTCTCCCGCAGCTCCAAGAGACGTTTGCGGGTGGGCGGCTGCAATCGCCGATTTGCCTGGAGGTTGGGCATCGTGACACACGTCTTTGGTCCGACGGACCTCCCCAGGGCAAGGGGCTGCGGGCCCGCCTGCGAGGGACACGCCTCCTTCCTTTCCTTTTCCATTCAGCGGCCCGACTGTTATTCCAAGTGCCCTTCCTGCCCGCTGCCCGGGCACGTAGCGGCCTGCTGTCTGTCTGCCTCCCCCTCCGTAGTTCCAGCTCACCTCCAGATGGTGAGTGTGCGGAGAGATTCTAAGTAAAAGTCACACCGATTCCTGTGAAGGCGATCGAGGCAATTGTCAGGCGGCATCTGAGTTCTTCTCTCTTCCCTTTTTCCAGAATCCCTGCTTCTACTTGTCTCTGCAAACACCGTTGGTTGCTCTCACTTGCTGTAATTTTTATTACATATTAAACTTCTTCGTTACTTTCTTGAATAGAATATCTTAATTTGCATGTCCCTACTCTTGATGTCCTGCTTAGAAGCTGGTGTATTCCAACCAATCATCTTTCCACAAGCTTCAACTACTGAACATTCACTGGGTCAGACACAAATGATATCCTGAATTCTGAGACTTTCAGCATTAGGCCTTTGCTGAAAAGGGAAATATTTTTTTAAATTACATTTTTTTATTGATATGGACTTTTGTCATGCAGTTGATATAAACTCATTTGAAAAGCAACCACCCCTCCCCCCAAAAAGATAAAACAGAAAAAGAAATTTCTAGGTTTTCCTATTTCCCAGTGATAAACATTGGAAATTCATCTCACATCGATTTAGTTTTGAGATATGTTCATTCAGAAAGTATTAAAAGTAGCTTCACAGTAAGCCGTCTATATAAATAGCCTCCTTATCTAACTTTAGTTTGATGGTTTAAAACTGAAAGAAAAGAAATTGGTGTGGTAACAAATAAGAGAGTCTCTGATAGTCATAGCAAAGGTTTGGGTCCAAGTAAAGTCTGACTTCAGGAAACGGGACTTGTCCTTCCTGAGGTATGAAGTTTGAGAAAGTGTCATCATAAATTGGTAGATTGTGAAAGTGATACCTTAAAATAAATCCTTTATTCCTAGAAGCTATGCAATGTCAATATATGCAAATATAAACTGAGAAAAAGTGTTTCATAAAGTCTTTTTCCCTGGAGAAGATATTGACTTTCTGAGGTATCAGGGTCAAAATTCATTTGTTGAGCTGGCTTTGGAAAAATCATTCAACTCTATCTGAGCAACAGGCAAAATTACTGTGAGAACATTTATGCAGATGTTCCACTCTGGCTTTTCTACTCTATCTTTGAAAGGGATCGTTTTAACATCAATGCATCTGTGATAAGATTCGGCTCTGACGGTCTTCACGCTTCTCCCATTCCACCTTTTTTTGTTTGAGTCCTGGAGTTTGCTTATTGGTGATTCTCACAGTTTGGCTCTTGCTCCCTTTTTTTTTTTTTAATTAGATTTTCTTCAGGTTTTTGTTGGAGCATGTGTTCTTGCTAGAGACAGTAGAGATCTGGTAAACGTCGCATTTTCCCAGTAATAACATTTTATACAACTGATATATAATATTAGAACTAGATGTTGACTTTGATACAACTCACTGAACTCAGATTTTCCCAGGTTACCTTGTACTCATTTGGGTGTGTGAGAATTTAATTGTCTACTTTTTTTCTCTCAGTGGAGGTTTTTGTATCTACCATCACAGTCTAAGACAGCTTAGGACAGAGCTGGATTTTTTAATCCTTATTTTTCATGTTATTTTCATCTGATTTTGAATAATTTCCCCAAGTCAACACCTATGGGCACAACACACCATTGGCCATTTTAACGTACAGCATAGTACAGCAGCCTGAGCCATTTTCAATTTTCTTTCCCTACCCACCAAAGAACAATGTGTTTTTCTCCCCTGTAAGAATAAAGCACTTTATGTCTATACCCTTACTCTGTTGCATTCACCCATTTGACCAGCAGGCGCAGACCGGACACCTGATCTTGACTTGAACCTAAGAGCACAGAATGCTCAGGCGGGACGGCTGAAACTGGAGAAAGTAGCTGCTTGGTGCATGCGGAGCATCCTATAATCAGTGATGATGCCCCACCCAGGAGCCTTGACATTGCATTCTAATTTTGAACATCTGTTGCATGCACACTCAATTACCCTAATTCCACCCATGTATATCCAGTTCCTCCACCCCTGTTCATGAATTCGCATAATTTCTTCCCCCCGCCCCCCATATCACTGCCCTGGTGGGAGTAGGAAGCCCAGCCTTGCTCCTTGATAGCTACTGCTGGATTTGAACCGTCAACCCTGTGAGTCACAGTCCTGCACACAACCACTGCACCATCAGGGCTTGGTGGAATTAACATAATTTCTTTTCCACTCACCACTGGTACAAACCTGCCCCTTTCCCGTGTTAGCTGTGACTGGGGTCTGCATTGGCTTAGCACCCCCAGCATGTCTCCCCTGGCAAGTTACTTGTCTCTTAACAGATCTTTTTACTCGTACAATAGGTTGGTTCCCTGCCTTCTTATGCTTAATTGGGTAAGGGAAGGAACTTCAGCTGTGGGGCACTTCTGCAACAAGTCAAGATGCTGAACCATTCTAATATCACGAGGATGCTTTATGTATTGATTTTATTGCTGAAGGGGGCAAGAGGTATCAGGAATTTGCTCTATCAGTTTTTGTCATCCTGGCAACAAAGTATTTAGATAAGAGATGGCATTCAGGCAAGGAATACAGAAGCCTGAACGGAGTGCGTAACGGGGCAAGCCAGCACCAATGTACAGACAAGCACCACAGCAAGGCTGAGGGCTCTTTGGGATGGAAATTTGAGCTGTCTGTTTGCTCCTGGTGTCAGCGTGGACCTTCTGCTCTTGGCTGCCTCTTCATAGATGATGCACCTGTACCCCAGAGTTCATGTTGTGCTCTTGTTTCCAGACCAGACACAAAATGGGGATTCAATCGTGTGGGCTTGGTGTGAGCATCCTCTTCTCTCCATCCACATCCTTACATTGTCTTCTCTTCTTGAAAACTATTGATAGGAAATGTGTCTTCTTTGCCACCCACCTTTGTCTTGCTTGGAATATATTAGTATGAGAAATGTGATTTCATCTCTTTTCGTACTAAGAATGGTTCTCCTGTTGACCTTACCCTGGGCCTAGATGGCCTTCCTATCTTTACCCTCTCATTAATACCATCAAAATTCTTTTGGAAATTGAGGATTGAAGATGTTTCTCCTGCTGGGCAGGGGCCTAGAGCTGATTTGGATGACAGCACGTTAGTCCCTCTCTGGACAAGGGACTGTGGGTAAAGGTTCTGTACGGAATTTGGTAGCTACCTAATATAGAGAGTAAGAGTAAGCTAGAGCATGTGGGGTGGACAGCCAAGCTGTTATCTCCCAGTGTCCATTATGGAAAAGGCACAATGAACAAGAGCTTTAAAAAAGGTGTCCCACAAGATTTCATTTTAAAAATTAAAAAGAGAGCCCATGAAGCGGACAATGACAAAACGTACAAAGGATTAATCCCTTAAATCTATGTCATGTTTCAATATCTCAACATGGAAAAGACAAGTGGGCAAAACACAGCAATGATGAAGCATACAATGTTCCTCTAGTTCTTTGATGCTTCCTCCCTCTCCCCCACTATCATGATCCCAATTCTACCTTACAAACCCGCCTGACCAGAGAATGTACACTGGTACAGATAGAAACTGGAAACACAGGGAATTCAGGACAGATGATCCCTTCAGGATCAGTGGGGCACGTGGTGATATTGGAGGGTGGAGGAAAGGTGAAGTAGAAAGGGGGAATCAATTACAAGGATCTACATGTAGTCCCCCCCACCCCTCCGGGGACTGACAACAGAAAAGTGGGTGAAGTGAGAAGTCAGACAGTGTAAGACATGACATAATAATAATAATAATAATAATAATAATATATAAGTTATCATGGGTTCATCAGGAAGGAGGGAGCAGGGACGGAGGAGAAAAATGAGGATCTTATACCAAGTAGAAAGCAAATGTTTTGAGAATGATAACGGCAACAAATGTACAAATATGCTTGACACGGTGTATGTATGTATGTACTGTGATAAGCATTGTATAAGCCCCCAGTAAAGTGATTTTTTAACAAAGTGGGCAAAGGACATGAACAGTTCACCAGAATGACATCCATAAGGCCAACAAACACATGAAGAAATGTTCATGACCACTTGCCATCTGGGGGAGGTTAATCAAAGCAGTGATGTGATATCACATTTCAGTGACAATGGCAGCTGTTTTAGCTGGGTTCCCTAGAGAAGCAAAACCAGTGACAGAAATAGATGAAGGAAAGGCTCAACCAGTTGTAGAAATAGGTAAATCTAGTCTAGTTCAAGTCAGACTTTTCCATGCTTGAAGCCGGTGAACAGGAAGCAGGATGACAGAACTAAGACAGCAGGGGGCACAGGCTGGTGGATTCAGAAGTCCATGGTTGGTTACTTTGATAGTCTGCCGACAACTCCTGGATTGGCAGACAACACAATAGGATATGAATCAGACCAGAAGTCGGCTCTGGCAGAAGGTGGACTACAGCAGTTTTGGTTCTGTTGGTCTCTCCTTCTTACACAAAAAGGCTTATGATACCATTGAAGTGTCATCATCAGGCTGCGACGCAAATGAAAAATTTAAGCTCTGTTCCTACCTGGATCTAGAAGTGTCTATTTGACATGGTTCCCAGCCATCAGCCAAGTTAAACGAACAAAAGAAAGAAAGAAAAAGAAAAAAAGAAACAAACAAACAAATGTTGACTAGGTATACAGAGTTGGAACCCTCAGACACTCCTTATGAGAATGTAATTATGTGTGACTACTATGGAAATGTGCTATACCACCACTTGTCTGTCAATTTGTCATGTGATGGTCGCTTATGTGTTGCTGTGATCCTATAACTCAGTGGTTCTCAATCTTCTTAATGCCCCGATCCTTTACTTCATTTCCTCATGTTGTGGCAATCCCCCAACCAAAACATTATCTCCATTGTTACTTCATAACTGTAATTTTGCTACTGTTATCAATCAGGCGACCCCCATAAAAGGGTCATTCGACTGCCAGTGGTATTGCAACTCTTAGGTTGGGAACTGCTGCTATAAGCTGTGTCACTGCTGTTTCCTGTGTCAGCAGAGTCACCCAAAGTGGATGGATTTCAGTGGAGCTTTCAGTCTATACAGAAAACAACAGACTTGACTTCTCACTTTGAGGGAAAGAGCCACTGAAAAATCTTATGCATGGCTAAAAGACTAAAGAACAGAATTAGAGCATTGTCAGTGGTAATGCCAGAGAATGGGCCTCTCAGATCCAAGGGCACCTGAATTGTGACTAAGGGAGTGGATACCTCTTGTGTGGAGTCAACCATGGAGACATGAGTCAGGTAAAGCTTGGGAGAGTGGAGTTTTGGGAATCTTCATTTGCTGATGGAACACAAGACAAGGTGAGGAGAAACAGCTGCAAAAATCTGCTAGTTATCAGAACTTGGAATGTGAGAAGTATGAAGCTAGGAAAGTTGAACATTTTCAAAAATGAAATGGGATGCATAAAGATTTATATCCTCATCATCAGTGGACTAAAATTGATATTGATCATTTTGCATCAGAAAATCATGGTTTTTATGATGCGGGGAATACCACAGTCAAGAGGAATGGGGTGGCATTCATCATTGAATAGGATATTGCAAAATCCATCATGAAGAACAATGCTGTCTGTGATAGTATTATATCTATCCACCTCCAATGAAATTCAGTCAGTACAAAGACTAATCAAACTTATGCCCAACCATAAAAGCCAGTGATAAAGATATTAAAAAATTCTACCAAGGACTTCAGTCAGAAATTGCTTCAATTTGCAGTCAGAAAACACTGATAATTATTGATGATTGGAATGAAAAAAATTGGGGTAAAAAGAGGAACAGCAGTAGGGTCATATGGTTATGGTTTCTATTACATTTGGTGATAGAAATGAAGCTGGGGGTCACATGATAGAATTTTGCAAAACCAGTAACTTATTCACAGCAGATACCTTTCTCCCAGAACACAAAAACAACTATACGCATGGACTTCCCCAGAGCAAATACTCAGAAAACAAACTGAGTACATAAGTGGGAAGAGACTATGGAGAAGTTCTAGATCAGCAGCTCACACCAGATCAGAGCTAACTGTAACAGACCATCAATTGTTCATATGTAAGTGGAGGATAAAGCTGAAGAGTATTTTTTTTTAAAGTTCACAAGGGTCCAAATGTAACCTGGAGTGGATTCCACCTGAATTTCGAGAATGTCTCAAGAACAGATTGGATGCATCGAACACCCATGAAAGAAGACCTGATGCCCTCTGGAGGACACCAAGACCATCACCCATGAAGAAAGCAAAAGGACACTGAAAAGACAGGAAAGAAAGAAAAAATCAAATGGATGTCAGAAGAGACTATGACACTTTCTCTTAATCCCAGAATACCTGAAGCAAATAGAAGAAAGAACGAAGTCAGAGAATTGAATAGGAAATTTTGGTATACATATGCTTGTATACGTGGATAAAAATTTTAAAGAATATTATTCAGATGGTGGTGATTTCATTTTTTAATAAAAATATATTTGTGGCTCTGAAATGCTTTTTTAAATTGTTGTGGCAGACAGGATTGGCTCTTTCATCTCAAACATTTGACAACCCCTAGGCTAGACTGTGGAAGAATATTGACTTGAATGATAAGTTTGTGGTTCACAAAAACAAACAAACCACAAACAAACAAACAAAAAAGCAACTCAGGTAAACTTGCACCTGAAATTTTCTGAGACTGTAACCTTTTAGGGGAGTAGATGTAACTCTTTAGGGAGCGGATGATGGGTGGAATAATGGGGCATCTGATGAGTGGTTTCACAGTTGATGATCTAAAATGTAAATCTTCACCTAATTTGGAGGGGGAAAAAGTCTTCAATCTTAAGCCCCAAATCCCATGCCTGATGCAGCTAAATCAAGTATAGGTTTGAGTCTGGATATATTCCATCCCAAGTAAAATTTCTTTCCATTTATTTTATGATTCCTGGAATATGATTTATCTGCCTTTACAACACAATGGTTGTGTGGCAGTTAGATTGATATCAACGTGCATGTGTGCCAGTCAGGTCACAGCCTGGTGGTGCCTCCTGGGAGGAGTAGCCTTTTCTACAAGAAAGAAAGTAAAAACAACTTCCTCTCCTCACCTTCACCTTCTTTCTGCCTGAGAACCTGTGTCTGTCTCCTAGGGCAGTCATGGGTTTGTCCAACCCTGAGAGATGTAGTCACCACACTTTGACCAACCTTGGATCCATGCATCCATATGCACCTACTTTCTTGCTTCCCATTCACTCTTCTGTGTTTCTCCAAGGCCTCAGCTGGCATCTGTCCTATGGACTTGGTTGGACTAGGCTGGGATGCCTTCTTTATATAAAATTGCTTCTTGATACAACGTTCTTTCTGATACATATTTGAGTGCACTGATTTTTTTCTCTAGACAACCCAATCTAGCAGATAGTATAAACTTACAGTAGACATTCCCATTACAGAGGAAAGCTAAGTATGTGGTAACTTAATATCTACAAAGAAAAACTATTTCTTCAAACAAAGCCACTTTCACAGGTCCAGGTGCATAACTTTAACATATCTTTCCTAAGGGCACAAATAAATCTCTAACAGTGGATACAATTGGGTCCATTATAGAAATGCTATGTGTGTATATAAAGTCTCATCACACATGGATAGGTCCCAGGTATCACAATTGCTTAAGCAATACACACCCACCCCAAGGTTGCTGACTTGATCCCACCTAGGGACCTGGTGATCTGCTTACTGAAATACTGTATGGAGCACAATTCTACTTTGCACAAATTGTGTCACTATCAATCAGAATTGATTAGATGGCAACTTGCAACAATGCAAATGTGTACAGAATTGAACTATTGCATTGGTTTTTTTCACTTATTAAGTTTGTCCTCAGTGACTCATCTGTGACCTTGGTTCCTGCTGAAGGGATTCATTCTTGTGTTTGTCCCTCAGGCGCCGGTGCAATTTGAAGCATGGCTACTGCAGGAGGTAAAACAAAGGAGACTGGAAACCACAAGTAAGTAAGATTCCAGCTGCTGCTTGATTGGATGGTATCTATTATGTGCGTGCTTACTCCGTGCAAGCGTTTTTTTCTGAGAGCGTAACATATAGTAGCATGTTTTGTTTTTTTTTTTCATGACAGAGACAAAGGGTTTTCATTTAGGATGATTGAACATCTGAGAATCTGGTAGCTAGAGCACCACTGATATTGTCTTTTATGAAACTGGTCAAATCAACACTCAAAGGGGGGTGTCTAATTAAAAAAAAAACAAAGTCACCATTATCGAGTCAATACCAATATCAAGTCAATCGAGTGTTTTATAGGATTTCTGAGACTACAATTTTAGCAACTCAGATAGCTTCATCCTTCTGGAATCCCTGACCAATATCTAACCAACAGTGCCATCAGGGCCCCTTAAGCCTAGGTTGATGACAGTTTTTATGAGTCTTATGATTAAAAAAAAATCTACTATGCATTTTCCAGTTCCTTCTTGGTTCTAAATCTTAAAAAAAAACAAACCCTTATTTCTTTACAGTTTTCCATAATTCTAGTTTGTCCTCCTCAAGACACAGTGTCTCTTTATTGCTGTTGCTGTTGCTATTCACTGGAAGAAAAAGTTCATTTTGTTGTGTAACAATTTAGAAATTAAAAATCAAAACATCGAATCGTCCATGGGACACCCAGCATCGTTCTTAGGAGGTCCTTTCAGCATGGCTGTCCGTGGAGGCTTGTGTGTTTCTACTGTTGAATTGGTGAAGTGAGGCACCC
The DNA here is from genome assembly GCA_004026705.1 of Nesogale talazaci. Lineage (NCBI taxonomy): Eukaryota > Metazoa > Chordata > Mammalia > Afrosoricida > Tenrecidae > Nesogale > Nesogale talazaci. The sequence continues at coordinate 7,876 of PVJH01008827.1, read as the reverse complement.
AGATTAAGGTGGACTACGAAGAAAGCCCTGGTGATCTGCTTCAGCAAATCAGTCAGTGAAAGTCCTACAACTCTCACTGGTCCAATCCCATTGTACATCCCATCACTATTAATTGGGGTCCACTTGATGGCCATTAAAAACAATAATAACTTGTTTACTTAAGCACATTCAATTGTTTTTCCTATTAGTTAATTTATCCTTTGTCATGGAAATATAATTAAGGTATAATGAAGTACATACTTTGTGTACTTCATCCAATACATTTATTTTTCCAGTGTTATATTTTCTATCTCTCTTTTTTTTTCTAGACTTCTTTTGGCATACAATTCACACGTCCCATAATACATCAGTCAATCCAACCTCATCCAGAAGAGCCAGACACCCATCACCACTGTCAGCCCCAGAATACATTTCTCATTCCTGTTCCCATTCCCAGCTCCCCTCTTCCCCTAACCCCCTTCGACTATACCCGCAAGGAAACACCAATCCAGCTTCTGTCTCCTAAGTTTACCTGTCCTGGATCTCATATACAGAAAAACATTAAAATGATGCTAACAATAACAGTAAAACTAATGACAATAACAAAGCAATACAGACACAGTCTCAGTGAAATGAAATGAAATGAAAACACTAAAAACTAGCACAAATCCATGAAGGATCACAAAGAAGATCAAATGAGAAGGAACCAAGCCCAATGACACAATGGCTTAATTCTGATTTTTCTATGGATTTTTTTAGTTTGACTGATTTTCTAATTTATCTGTCAATTATAGGCCTGGGGAACCCAAGTCTTCCCCATTACTCAATTGTCTACTCATCTGCTGGTATTACTTGGGAAATCCTGTCCCTTTTAAATGACCTTTCTTCAGGCCTGATCACTTCTGACATTTTCTACTTCTATTGTGTAACAGGAGGAAAGATGAAACTTTCTTCACCCTTTAAGATTTCCTGTCCTGGACACCCACAGTGCCAGTTCGCCTCTGTCACATGAGTCAGAATCAGCTCAATGGCAGTGAGATTTTGTCAAGACCTTCCTGGAACCCCACCTTTTGGGCTTTGTGATGCCGTCCTGTCTATCCTGTCTGTCTTCTTTGTAAGTTTTCTTCTAAGAAAATCTCAGGAATTTCTGTGACTTCTCTGATACCTCTTTGGACTCTCAAGTGGTGTTCGCATATCGTAGAAACAACCCCTAGCCAACCCCTGCCCCCTCATTGGTCTGATATCCATTATAGCATTTTTGGACTTAATCTGAATAAAAAACTTTTCATTGAACCATTATTTATCCTCAAGGTCCTCTGATAGTACAATGGAAGAAATATGAGGCTGTCTTCTCTTGTATAGATTTACACTTTAGGCTAAGACCCTGTGGTGTAGTGGTTGTGTGTGGGACTGCAGCCTACTGGGCTGGCGGTTCAAATCCAGCAGCAGCTCTCCAGGAGCAAGGCTGGGCCACCTAATTCCAACAGAGGGCAGTGATACCTCCCCCCCCCCCAAAAAAAAGACACAGTTTCAGAAACCCAAAGGGGAAGTTACTACATCTTACAAATTTCATATTAGTTGGAATAGACTTGATGGCAGTGGGTTTAAATGTGTGTGTGTGTATCATATATATGTTTTTTTCTTCATTTGTCTGTCATTAGGAATGTGACCACAACCTTTAAACCCATAGACTTCAAGTCAATTCAGACTCTACTTAACCTTATAGGGCAGTGAGACAGAGGACAACTGCTCCTCTGGGTTTATAAGGCTATAAGTCATTATGCGAGCAAGCAGTCTTATCTCTCTCCCACAAAACAACTGGTATGTTTCACAGGTATACCATGTAATTAGCAGTCAGATACTTAGCTGACAGTGCACCAGGACTCCTTATTAAACCTTTAAAATGGGAATATTAATACCTAGCATATATAGTGGTTATAAGCAAGAAATGAATGAATACCTACCAGCCTTGGTGGTGCAGAGTTGAGTTCTCCACTGCTAACAATAGGTTAGCCATTTGAACCTGCCTGGTAGATCTGTGGGAATAAAATGTGGTGCTTTGCTTTGGTAAAAAGTACAGCCAGGAAAGCCCTGTGGGGCAGTTCTACTCTGTCACAAGGGAGGTCACTGTGCCTCAAACAACTCGCCACCCAACAACAGCACACTTGATGTCATTTCGACCTTAATGCCTAGGGGAACCATATCTTATCAGGGCATGGCTCTGGTTGGCTCTCTGTTCATAAGTACCTCTCTGAAGACATGATCTTATTTCTTTCTGTAAAATAGAAATGGAGCCACAGGTCTAAGGTAGGAATGTGGTTCAGTGATAAAATTCTCAGCTTCTCTGGGAAGACCCAAATTGTATCCAGTGTACTTTATGGACAGTTACCACTTGTCTGTCACGGAAGACTTCCATGCTGCTTTGATTCAGAACAGGCCTAGCAATGTGCGTCTGAAAATCAGAAAGATCCGTTGTACAACCAACCCTGGGTGCAGTGTAAGAGGGGCAGTGTTTAATTTGCAGATGGTGTTCCATAAAGTCAGGGACTGACTTGACCGCACTAACACCAAGGAAGACATTTGGGCCAGTTGACATAATAGTTGGTAGTGTTTTCTTATTATTTTACTCATTAAACGATAATCTTACTGGGGGGCTCTTACAGCTCTTATAACAGTCCATTGTTTCACTTGTATGGAGCATATTTATATGCATATTGCCATCATTCTAAGTGTTTATTTTCTATTGAATTCTTGCACCTCTTTTACTTCTTATTGAGCCCTGCTCCTCTTCTTTCCTTCCCTCCCCTCCCCCACCTTCCTGTCCCCTTGATAAATTATAAATGATTTTCATATCTCACACAGACTGCTTTCCCCCTTCCCCTATGGTTTCTGTTGTTTGTCCCCCCTGGAAGTGGGGGTAGGGTTGGTTATATGTTCTTCATTGCAATCAGCTTCTGCTTCGCCCCGTCCTTCCCCCACATTCCTGGTATGGCTACTCCCATTCTTGCTCCTGGACTCTGTGTGTCATGAGCTCTGATCTCTCATTTGTACCTGTACACGTGCGCCAGTCTAGCCCGCAGTGAAAGGCAAGAGTGAGATCATGATAGTAGGAGGTGACGAAGCCTCAAGGAACCAGAGGAATGGTTGCTATCCTGCGCTCTGCCCTCGTTGACTCATCCCTTCCTTGTGACCCTTCTGTGAGGAATGTTCCACTGTCTACAAATGGACTCTGTGTCACTGCTCTGACCCTCCCTTGTTCTCAACAATGTGGATTTTCTATTTGTTGATTTGTTTGTTTGGGGTCTTCTGATGCCTGTTATCCAACATCCATTGACACCTCATGATTGCACAGGCAGGAGTGCTTCTTCCATTGGGCTTATTGCTTCTAGCTGGCAGCTTGTTTAACTTCAAGCCCTGAGACCCCAGATGCTATTATATCTTTTGATAGTCAGGCACCATCCACTTTCTTAATCACATTTGCTTGTGCACCCGTTTTGTTGTCAGTGATGGTGTTGGGAGGGTGAGCCACAAAGTGTTCTCGGCCTGGGGGAGGGCAGGAGCAGGTGTTGGAAGTCTGTCCACTACCTCAGTGTACTGACATGTATGTATATGTACCAAGGCCACTGCCTCTAGTGTTTTCTTTTCCTTGCCTACAAATCCTTAGCATTGGAAGCTTGTTTCCACTCATTTAGACTCTCATGCATTATATTTACATGTTATATGTGTTAAGTGAGTAAGATGACACACTTAAACTTGAGAAAGTCACTTAAATTTATATAAAGAATAGAGAAATGTTTTCTCAAATAATGTTTCTTTGACTTGCTATTTAACATCCTTGATGTCACCGTGTTGTTCCTGCTTGCTGCATGCTTTAGTTCATGTCTGAGTCACCGTGTTTGAGTTCACTACGTGTCGTGGTGCACGGCGAATTTACATGGCTCTTAAATCTTTCTTGTTTTTCTGTTACACCCGGTTTTCTTCTCTGTCTCTAACTGGAATGAAGAATACAAGGAAGTGTTTTTATTTTGAAATGGTCATAAAGTTGCCTTAACCACATCCTGTTTTGTCAACACCGAGCTTGCTCACCAGGGGCTCCCTGACTACACAAGTGTGTTCACAATATCCCAAGGGAGAAGAAAACCACAATTGGGTGAAAAACAGTGATCATTAACTTAGGGACAGCTGAAGAAGCCATGTCTGCCTGATGTTCAGGATTTTCAATTGGTCTAGAGATCAAAAAGCTTTCTGGGCATCTGGAGATTGTCTCGACTCCACACCCAGAGAGCAGTACATTTTCATGGGGAGAATGTGGTATTAACGATCTGATAAGTGGTCCTTGTGCCTGGAACAGGTTAGCTGGCTTTCCTGAGCAAAATTTACAGCTTCTTTTCTTAGGAGCAGCAAGGCAAATATAAAGGAGACCCTCAGAAACCCTAAGTTTATAATGTGCCAACAGTATTCACTTACAGCAAACTCAAAGACCAACACATCATCCCATCAATGGGTTGCCACTGACTCAGAGTGGCCCTCGGGGAGCAGGTAGAACAAGGGAGATCCTTGTAGGTCTCTGAGGCTGTAAAGATTTACCTGAGGGAAAAGGCTACAGGTCTCCCCCAAACTCTCCCATATCCATCACAACCAGCAACCTCTTCTCTCCCTCTCCATCCTTCTCTTCTTTCCTGTTTCCCTTTAATCTTTTATTTTCCTTTTTACACGTCCTTTCTATATCAGTCCTTGGTAAATGTCCAATAGTCGATCCTTGCCACCTTCTCGGGGAATAGGAGGGAGGGGAGAGTAGAAGGACATTATCAAAGATGAAGCGATTGGATCTGGAAGGAATGAAAGGAAGTACCCATATATTAGAGGAGCATCTAGGCTGTGGGTGCTAAGTCTTAGAGAAGACATGACACTTTAACCCTATGCTTGTGCGGTGTGGGGATTTGGAGAGAAATAAGACTTGCTATTTGCTTCAAATATTTTTGATGCTGGAGATAATTATAGTTATATTAGTTATAGAAATAATTATCATAAAATATAGATGAGTTATCATGAATATCACCTGGAGAAACATGGCAGGCAAGATTCTATAAGGGAGAGAGAGGGCCAGGCTTGTAATTGCGACCCAATTAGAGGCAAGAGGAGAAAATTAAGATCAGATGATGAGTGGGCTGACGAGCAGCCTGAGACAGCATTGCCAGAGAAACAAGGGACTTTCAGAAAAATTGCAGTGAGTTAGGATGTTGGATATTATAGAAAGATGCAGGAGAATGGACACTAAGAAATGAAAATGCAGTTAATGAGAACATGAGTTGTAGTACAGTCTGGGTAATAAATAAGGAGGGTGACTGGCGAGACAAAGGTGGAGAGTGGTGGCAGACTTGCCCTTCATGGGCTGAGTGACAGCATTTGCTACCTGGAATTTGAAAGCAGAAAAGAAGGACTAGAGACATGGGTACGTGTATTTAGAATTTATTTTTGAAAGTTTCATGGCCAGCTATCTTAATTAATTCTTCACTACATCTATTCTTCTTGGAAACAATTAGGTCATGAGTCACAGAGGATTTTTTTTTAATCAGTTTCTTAGTTGCTGTACCCAGGTATATCCTTAGCTAGGATTTCAAGGCATGGCTCCTCCTTGGGCCCCCCCATTTCCTCGCAGGCTTTTGGCTGTCAACCAGCAGCAATGACACCAAGATCTGCGCTCATCTTCAAGTCCCGATCTCTAATTGCCTTGCAGAGAACACATCTCTAACAGAGCATTCAGAAGTCTGTCCACTCTGTCTATTGAATCTCTGCTGCTTGGATTCTCTGTCGGGACTGGAGACAAGACTGTCTCGGAAGGCAGGAGTCTGAAACTGTCTGTGCTGTTGTGAGATGCCGGACGTCTCTCCAACTCAGTACAACACTATGTGCAGCAGAATAAAACCTCAGTCCGCCCTCCCTGTCTTCGCAATTGTCAAGTCTGAGCCCGGGCCAGTAGCCATGGTGTCTATCTATTGTCCTGAGCATCTTCCTCCTTTTCATGGGACCTCAGCTCTCCCAAGTAAGATGCCCCTTTCAGCGTCTCTTCTGACAGCAGGTCTGAAGAAGGCGAGACAAAGTCTCTCGACCTTGCTTCTCAGGAGCACTCTGGGAGTCCTGCCTCCAGGACAGATGGTTGCTTCTTCTAGCAGCTCGTGTTCCTTTGCATATCCTTCTCCAACAACATAATTCAAATGAATTCAAATGCATCCATTCTTCTGCAGTTTATTTCTCATTCAGCCGCACATGCATATAAGGTGATTCAAGATACTGTAGCTTTGATTAGCCTTCAGAGTGATACCTTTGTCCTCTATACAAGTATGTGCTGCAGTTTTACCCGATGCGATACATCATCTGATTTCCAGATGCATCCGTGTGCATCCACACTGGACACAAGTAAAAGGAAATCCTTGTCCACTTCAATCTTTTCTCCGATTATCATGGCATTGTGTGTCGTTTTTATTATTCTTCCGGGGTGCTGTGATGCTGGAAGCTATGCCATCAATATTTCAAATACCAGCAGGCTCACCCTGAGTGAACAGGTTTCAGTGAATATCCCCAGCAAGAGCAGACTAGGAAGAAGAATAGGTGATCTGCTCCCAAGAAATTTGCCACCCAAAACCTTACACATAATGGTGGAACATTGTCAGATCTCACTGTTTGGACACCATTTTATTTGTAAATACATTCAATGAGTCTTATCTTTTTCTATACGTAACTTTAAGTATTCTTTTTTCTACTTATTCCTCTTGCCTTACTTCAAATCCTCCTCTTGCCTGGCAATAAGATTACCAGTCTACTCACCACCTCTTCTTTGGTGAACACTTCTCCAGTGATATTTCTAAAATGGCTTTACTTATAGTCTGCTTACACAAAACATTTCACTAGCTCTCCGGTCATAAGCCCAAGTCCTGAAAATCCTCAAAATTGCATTTTGACTACCTTCTCTCTCTGTTTCCTGATTTTATTGTTCCAATTCTTCAGAGATGAAGTTCACTAGACACACTATGTTGCTTCAAGTTGCCCATGGTAGCAGGTGCTATCCTTTTTATCAGAAAGATCCTTCCCACTGTGTGTCAGCCACATTGAATCCTGTTTCTGATATGTTCTATGTGTACAATTTATATAGTGTCATTATGTCAAGTCTGACTCATGATTATCTCATGACAGAGCAGAACCAACCCATTCAATACCCAAAATGATAGCTTTATTGATATATACATCACATATCATGTACTTCAATCAGTACATCATATCATAAAGAACTGCACAATCATCAGCACAATCAGTTCCAGAAAGTGTTCTTCCTTCCTACCCCCACTGCTACCAGATCCCGCTTCCCCTCCAATCTCATCACCCTTCCTATCCCACCCCTCAAGCTAAGCCATTATTCCAGTTTCCAACTCTGGATAGGTGGAATCCAGATCCACACATCCTGGATTTCATATACTGGAAAACACACAAAAACAAAAAACAGACAAAACAACAACCATAACAACAGCAGCAGGAAAATAAGCCAGAGAATATACTCCAATTCAAAAGAAAGCAGGAAATATCTAAAACCAGGACATATTTTAAATGCTCCCTAAAGGAGATTAAATGATAAGATGTTAAGATTTTAGCCCGGCTGGTTTTGCAACTGTCTACAAACTAGCCAGCTTCTTTGCATTCCCGGCCCATGGCCAGAGGGCTTCTCAGGAGACGAAATCCATGTGGGGACCCTGCAAGTCACATCATCATCCAGACCTTTGTGCAAACCAGGTGTTCACTATTCACATTCTGTAATCTTTCTCTTCTTTGGCTTTGGAATTATTATTGATCATCCTTGGATCATATAGGCTGGTGTGCTTCTTCCATGTGGACTTAGTTAATACCT